>CABFVX010003188.1:51304-92312 GCA_902151425.1 Timema shepardi
ATATATATATATATATATATATATAAAAATTCATATACATATATAAAATTTCATATATATCAGGGAGACAAATTGACAAAGAATAAATTAATTAAATAACTGTTACAGTTCTGATAACATGATATGAAACTAAAGGTTGTGAAATGAGTTGAAAAAAACTTATAGGTCAAAGGAAAAGAACTCCGGTACTATTCTGGCGACACTGGCTCGATCGTGTCTTTTCACTATACTGGCTGGAAGGGCAGTTGAGAAATGAGTAAATCAAAAGATCGTCACATTTTCTTAGAAACAACAACACTAGATTTGAAATCAAGAAAAGAATACAGTCGGGAAATGCATGCTATCACTCACTCAATAAGTTGTTGACATCTCGCTTGCTTTCAAGGAATATAAAACTCAGAAAATACAAAACAATTTTACCGGCTATAGGAAAATATTTGGTCTCTAAAAATTATTAGGATACTGAGGTGTGAAGAAGGCTACATAATGATGAGATACATACTGTTTACTCATCACAAGACATTGTTAGGATAATCAAGTTTTGTAGATTATGGTGGGCAAGACATGCAAAATGAGTGGGAGAATATAGAAGCTTGTTAAGGGTACTGTTTTGTAAACCCAATGAGAAGAGATCATTCTAAAGACTTTGACGCAGATGAGAGGATAACATTAGAATGGACCTAAAAGAAAGAGGGTGTAATGAGGTGGACTGGATAGAACTAGCTATAGATAGGTATAAGTGGTATACTTTTGTAAGTTCGGCCATTAACTTTCCAAATCCTAATGTCATAGAGTAATTAAGTAAGTTACCAAGTGTTTGGCTTACACATTGATGTTGTTCATTAAAGCTTCTTGAATAAAAAGGTTTTTTGCTGTGTCCAATTTATTATCTTTATCTGAATGATGAAGGAACTTCATGCATTGGTTAATGGGTTTGGGTTGGTGGTCAGCTTTTTTTTTTTTTAAGTGCTCTGTGAATTTTGATTTTGTTCTGTTGTTTTTAAAATAAAATAAATTGTTCTTTATATAGAACCCCCTGGTTCCACCCGTTTTTTTCCAATATAATTATTATACCACTCACAGCTTAATTGATATATTCCACTTTTATTTCATTGGTCATTTTCATTTATGTTACTATTGTTTAAATGTCTTTTTTGGTGATATTATTAATGGCAAAAGCAGTATTAGGGTTGTGTTTTAATGATGTTATTATTCCAATTGGTTTCTATGCCTTTGTAATTAAATTTAATCCATTTTGACTGATTGCTTTTAGATTCTGATAAGGTATTATCGAGGGTGATAGAGAATAAATTAGCTTGTTTGGGGGTCTGCTTTTGAAGAATTTTGTATATTATAGAGTAGAAATATCCATTATTTGTATCAATTTGTTTGATATTCAATTCAATTTTGTAACTGATATTGTTGAGAGGGATATGAAGTAGTCTGTTAATAAGACTATTGAAAGCTGCCATTTTATTAGAAATAGGATGGTTGGAATCATTAGTTACTAAACAATCAGTGTGTGTTGGTTTTTCTGAAAAATTTTTAGAAAAATTTATTCTGAATATTTTAGAGATAAGGAGATCCAAATAGTTGGTATTATTGTTGGTTTGAAATTTAGTGGGGAAGGTTAAGTTAGGATGAGTGTTGTTGATGATGTTGATGGAGGAATTTACCACATAATTTTCAAACATTATTAAAATATTGTCAATATATCTGCAATTAAATATTATGTTAATCACTTTGTTAAGGCTGTTGAATATGATAAGATCATATTTTTGTATAAATATTTCAGACGCTAAATAGGAAATGGATGATTACTAAGTAAATATTATTAAACTACTTCTCTTCTTAGAGCTAAAGAATGGACTCTGGATGAGTCAATTTTAAAGAAGAATAATGCAAAAGTGTAGCTTAATTTGCCTCCATCTTGTACTTTCTATCAGGTACATATACTATTTTAAAGTCAAAGAACTTGAAGGGAATGTATGATACTATATTCAAAGTTGTAATCACTTGGAACTGTCATCAATGACCATTTTGGCCTTGGGAATTAAGAGCGAATAAAATAAATTATAAAAATCAATGCCTAATGCCATCTTCTTTATACAAATAGTTCTGTAGTTAGAATTAAATTTTAAATAACTTAAAATTAAATTATATTTCAAGAACCTCCTATTTTTAATGTCCTAATAAATATCATCCAAGTGGGAGACATATGTGACAGTAATTTAAAAATTGTTTGTTTACATTTTATCCTGGATATGAGCTAGAAAATAAATAAATCACAGATAGTTTCATTAAGTGTTCAGGTGTAATGCCATAGTTTTTAGAGTAAAACCTCATTAGTTCAAAACTGAAGGAACCTTAAAATAAACATTAATTATAAATCTCAAATTATGTTTAAAAAATCTGTACCTTAAGACTTGCTCTTCAACACGACTGATTGGCTAGTGAAGGAGCGAGAAGGAATAACTGGAAAGAGGGAAGAAAGATGAGTGAGAGCAGAATGTGGGAAGAAAATGGAGGGAATCTACAATATCATTACATTTCTTGTTCACTATGTCATATTTTTTGACAGCACTGTTGCATCATAAATATTATAAATTTGGATTTGTTCACACATAAATACACCATTTTATCCATGGAATTAAATGTTATTTTGAATTGCGAATTATCAAAATTTTAAATTAATCAAATATTTCAGCTCTGATAATCACATACATTTTTGGTAGTCAAATCGTCTGTGTATTATTTAACGAGGGTCTACTTTATATTTGTAACTTAACCTACGTCACACAATGTTTGGGTTTCAATGAACATTGATTCTTAAAATATTATGTTACTATTCTTTACACTAGCACAGCCTTTATTTCATATTAATTTAATTAGTAAATATAACCCATATTGGTGGACACACAGTTTAAATGTAAACTTTATCTATATTGGTTTGCCAATGACAGGAAAGTCAAAGTTTTTGAGCTGGGAAAATTATACCGTCGGGGGTAAAATGCAGTTTTTCCCCACTCCCGTCGAAGAATGAAGGTATGTTCAGCCCACCATTTGGAAGTGAGGATATCTATCCCAATGATGCCAAATCCCGGCCGGACCAGATATATTTAGTTTTTTCCTAAATGATTTCTCACTCAAATGTGGTTATTTCTCCTCTAAATCCTACCTTTTTCATCATTAACCCTTCAGTGTAATTAAATGTGAATTGCTGAGATGGTTACTAAGATCCAGTGCAAAAAAACTGTAAACACCTTTGCTTATTTACTTAAATCAATAATATTTGTTAATTTTTTTTAATAAGGGTGGTTTCCCTGGTGCCAGAGATTTCCAACCTGAGGTCTGATCTACCTGATGAAATACTTTATGGGAGGGCAGGCTACCTGTACAATTTGTTGTACCTCAACAAACACATTGGCCCAGATACAGTTTCACCTGATCACATTAAACAGGTAAGCATAATTTGCTGTTACTAATTTAATGAAATTATTATATTTGTTTGAAAAAAGATTGATTTTTTAAAAATGTAATAGCTAAATAATTATCACTAGTAGATTATAAATAAAGTACCAACTGAACAACTTTACTATACAAGTATGTATTGTGTTTAATTGTCGGTTCACATGAATGAAAGTTTGTTGTTGCTGTGTTTTTGTTTTCATCACTCATATTTATAAAACCATTGTGTTCAGTGGAGCAGTTCATATGGACAACATGCAACATTTTTGTTGTTGTAATATCTTTTAACTGTCTCAAGTGCGGTAGAAATGCAACAGAAACAGTGTTGTTGAACAGTAAAAGTGTCAACATGTTTCTAGTAAGTCCCAGCAGGCAATGGGGGAGGCCACAAGAACGTTATTTATTGCAAAACCAGTATTGTGTATATAATTGTTTTGGTACCGAAGTAGATGTAGGACTATCACAAGTGTTCAAAATATAAAATAGGTCCGTTTATTGATCAATTTAAATTAGGGGTATGAGAGTAGGAATTTTTCAATTTGAATCGAGTTTGAATGAAAACATCCTTTTTCTTTCTTTTTTTTTTTAGTATAGAGCAATATTTTTATAAGAAATATATAATTTTTAAATAAAAAGTTTATTGTCACACAAATTCATTTTTTCTAATAAACTTATTTTATTTATACAATTTTTTTTATTATATAGAAGAAAATATTAAGGGATTCTATTTCCTATGAAACTATTATTTAAAATAATTGACTAAGACTTTCTGAGAAAAATATCAAAAGATTCTTAGTACAGCAGAGTCTCGGAAACTCGATATAATGTGGACTCAGATAGTGTTGAGTTTTTGAAATGTCAAGTTTTACGAATGAACTTACATAAGATGAATATTTACTTAACAAGGATTAATCACAGCACAGTATTGAATATTATAGGTACAGTTTTACTGTACTGTAGTATTGTACGGTACAGTAACAATAATATACCTACAGTACAATATATTACTTGTTAATATAATGGTGCACTTACATGTGTGTAATATACATAAATGCAGTACAGTGCTCTACATATAATATTGTATTGATTCGAATAATAGGTTACTGAATTGTAAAAATAACAAGCATAGCACTTGGTAAATATCCACATCACGACTGTTTCACTTGAGCTACAAAAACAAACTGAGAGGCATACAGTTGAATGACCTTGGATTGTGATGACTGGTGCCAAAATTGGAGTGCACGTTCAGGTGTCTAGTTACACGGAATATCGAGTGTCGAGTTTCCGAGACTCTACTGTACTAACATGTTTCGAGTTTTGTAAAAATTGTCTAGTTTGAGCAGCTACTCAAACTCAAATTTTTGAGTACTTGCACACTCCTTAATTAAAGACAGTAAAAAAAGATTGCTTGAAATTATATTGGTAACAATGTATTCCCAAACTTTTAGAATGGCAGTAAATGGATATAAAAATCTAACTAGAGATTATGATGAATCTTCACTTTTTATGTGAACCTAAACCCAAAAGGTGGATTTACTGCCCTGTCTGACTGTCTCTCTCTGGCCATGGATCCAAAACGGTTTGATGGATTTTGTTCACACTTGATATTTAGAGTTTATACCGCAAAAAAAGAAACATGGATTAGTTTTCTGAGAGATATTTTTTTTTAATCCGAATTTTTTGAAAATGGGATTGTGTGGCATGACAAATAACACTGTTTATTTTTGAGGGGGTAAAAACTCATTTATGGGTAATCTACTAATGACTGATTTTTCAAAAACTTGAAAATGTGTATGGTGGCCCAAACAATTTGGTACCAAATGGGTATCTTGGAAGTGTTGATATGATAAATACCAGTTTTTCGGGTAAAAACTCATTCATCGGTAGTTTAGAAATAGCTTATTTTTCAAAAACTTGAAAATGTATATAATGGCCCTAACAATTTGTTTTTTTAATGGATATAGTGGGAGGTTTTTGTCATAAAATATTACTATATGGTGGGGTTTTTTTTACTAAAATCTTATTTAAGAGTAGTTTAGAAAAAACGAATTTTTAATAAATTTGAAATATTTCAAAAATGGCTCTTATGGTTTGGTTACAAATAGGTTAAAGTTGGTTTGCTGATGACTAATTTTAAAAAAATATTATATTTTTAAAATGGCTCTAACGACTTTGTTTAAAATGGATATCTGGGGAGCAGGTGATCTACCAAAAAACACTATATACTTTGTTTTTCAAATAGTAGCTTACTGAAGATTTTTATATGTGTATATTTTTGAAACTATTTATACCTATTTTGTTCAAACAAATATCATTTCACTAATGTATGATGACATTGACATGGTAGCTACAGACAGGAAAAACTTGGAAAAGTCAGGGAATTT
Organism: Timema shepardi; assembly: GCA_902151425.1. NCBI lineage: Eukaryota > Metazoa > Arthropoda > Insecta > Phasmatodea > Timematidae > Timema > Timema shepardi. The sequence goes on from CABFVX010003188.1 coordinate 57,157, forward strand.
TTTTGGATCAAGGAAATGTCAGGATATTAAAGGGAAAGCTAGGGAATTTAAATACTTGATATTTCTGCACCTATAAATGTAATCAAAAGTGAGAGATTTAGTTTCTCAATGTTAAAAATATGCATTGCCTAGGTATAGTATTCTGCTAACATGAAATTATTCTTCAAGATTTATTTCATAACACACTTACGGCAACAAATAAAACTTAAAACTTTAAATACTGAATAACGAACTCGTAAGAATTTTGAAGTTTAGTTGCTCTTAAAATTGTTTTTGAAAATGTTAAGTGGGAAATGTTTTAAATGTTGTCTGGAAAACCTGTTATATAGCCACCCTGAATGAATTATGTGTCTTTATTTTTCTAAAATAAATTAATTTAAGGGTAGTGTACTTAATACAATTTAAAGAAAATATCAAAATTTTCGAAATTGGCCTTATTGAGTTCAATGTTTCATGCTAAATAAGAATACATTTTTATTTTTTAAATTACAAATAATTTTAGGATGGTTTTTAAAAATATGAAATTTGTTACAAATATTTGAACAATTTAGCTTAAAATTTACAAATAAATAGTTTTTATTGTGACTAACAAGATGATGTGTTTGTTTTTATGAGTAAAACTTATTTAAGAGTAGTTTACTTCAAATCTAGTTTTGAAAATTTTCTTTGAACTATAATATACAAGATGAAAAAGTTTGTGCGATTGTGTTGTACTATTTATTTTAACCTCTCACTGTGGGAAAGCACAATTTTACTCACTTTAATGGAACAACACATACAAAGAAAGTCAACTTAAATTATTTTTATTGGAAACAAAGCTTAAATTGGCACTGTAAGTTTAAATCCAAGCTCAAGATTATTTTTATTTAAATATCAAATACAGAACTAGCTCCATGTGTTCCCTGATTGGGGCTATGGAAGTTATAACTTTCAAAACATAATTATTAATTCTTTAAGACAAAGAATAAGTAATTTGATTAGTGATAATTTAAAGCTCTATGAGCATCCCAAGCTAATAGTATCAAAAATATGTATAAATACTCATAATGGGTTTGTAGTAGACATATATATTCGATGCTAGCTATTCACTTCAAAGATTAAGGAGCTCTTCAATTAAATTGAAAGGCCAACAATAGATGGCACACAAAAGTCATTAAGTTTATTCAAAATGGCAATTGAGTAGCACAATCTTGATTAGTAATTCCTCAACAATGCTAATTACTTAAGATCAATTAAAGCCCATACAGGGAGATACAAAATTCAATGGCCAAGAAAACATTGGGAGGACAAATCCCCCTTAAACATAGTCTCAGCACTGAGGGGGCGAAACAATAGAAAGATGGACTCAGCTAGCATCATTAACTCCATAGGAGAAATCCCCGCAGTCTTAAGTCATGTTGATGGTCAAACCCACTTGTGTTAATAATGGTAGAACCATTCTATAACAAAACAATGTTCCACAGACCTCAACAGCCACTGAGAACAACATAAAGCCTTAAGACACTAATGTCCATAGATTAAGATGATATAAAAACATATATGCTCGCTCTTAAGGACACCAAGCTGCGATTATCTTGAATTAACATTTATACACATCCTTAATTAGGGTTCTCTGCATTAAAATAATTCAAAAAAACTCGCTGTTTCCCAGCAACATGAAGCTGAGTGAGTAAGCTACTTTTAAACAAATAGCGATTAAGTAAATAAAATAATAATTAGATTATGTTAATACAAATAGATAGACAGGCATTGAGCCCACCATTCAACAGGACAAAGCTTAAAGCATGCTTTAAAATATAGGGTAGATGTAAGTTAGTGTAGCTTTCTCTGAAGGAGAGTTATAACATCCAAATGGATTTTCTTCACCTCAACGGTGAGCCCATTAATAACATTCTCATGGACATCTGTCAAGCCTTGAGCAGCAGTGTGACTTCTTGGGTCGTTGAGTGGATAATAAGTACAAACTTTAGGGGCTGAACATCCAAATTTGTATGACCAAAATTGTGGAAGAAGTAGGGGTGGGGAAGGGAAAATCTCCTCTCCCCTTGCATCGTTGCCCTTTAGTTTATAAAAGGGAGTCAATCCTATGACATTTATATCATGTGACCCGAGTAGTGGACTGTGGTGGGTAGTTCTAGGCACTAGCACAAGATCTTCTTTCTCTCTTCCAGCCTACACCCAACTTGAAAGCATAGGCTAAATTGAATTGAACACATCTTATTAGTCTATTCTTCCTCCATTTATATGGTTTTTAGTTTCATCTTTTAGGGAATTGTGTTGCACATTTCACACCTCCTCGGGAATAATTCAGATATCGGTATACTAAAATTTAGATCAAGGGATTTGGCATTAACTGGCAATTTCCTTTAAGAGGTGACCATAACCTTTTTTCCCAGTAGCAGCAGTGTAAACTGTTAACAATTGTTGCTATTTTCAATGTAAGATTCAATAATTTTTGTCCTCTCTGTTCTTATCAAACTTTCATGTATATAGACTTGTACAATAAATAACATTATGTATATTCCAATTTCCATAGGAAAAACCTTATTTGACAACTAGAAAAGTTACTGGAGCTACTTTTATGTATTCATACATCAACTCATGTGATCTGCAGATGTCAATATCTATAAAATAACATAAAATAAAATATTATCAATGTTGACTACCAAAAGTATATTTGTATTTTTTAAATGTTCTTCCTACTAAAATTCTACTGTAACTTAGTGAGTCCTCGGTCCCGGCACAGATTTATTTGATTACTACCAAACCCTTCCTTCACCTCTGACAAGGCTTGCATTAATTACAACTTGTGAACGTGAGGAATGCCAGGCCTCCACCGTGGTTCAGATCCCACGTTAAACTGTAGGTCCTTCATTTCATCTCACAATTGCCCTACCATTACACATTAGCGTAAGTGTGTACAACCTGAACGGGTAGTAAGACATGCTGCTGCTAATAATAATAATAATAATAATAATAATAAACTTAGTGAGCTAGTCTCTCCCTCTTATATCAAAATAAACTTTTATGAGTGTACATGTATGGTTTTTATTAGTGAAAAGAAGGAATTGCATACATGGGGCGTTCTTATGAAAGATGATTAACTACAGGTTGTGGCAGCATTGCTCCAGTCAGGGCAGCAGCTGGCTCGTAGAGAGAAGAGAAGTGTACCCTTGATGTACATGTGGCACGGCAAGTATTACATTGGAGGAGCTCACGGCATTTCTGGCATCTTGTACATGTTGCTGCTGGTGAGATTGTTGCTATGGGTTTCAAATTATCCACCATATGAAAACTCAAATATTTTTTTAACCTAAGGGGTGAATCACTGAAAAGTTATAAAATGTCATCACATACCTAAGAATATCACTGAACTCGTTGAAAGGTGAAGACGTAGTCACAATAAGGTTTTACAAATATTCACCTTTTTAATCATCATGATTTCTTTAAGTTTATTAAACATAATAGTGTATAGGTTTATTATGTATTACAAAACATTATTCAAAAATTTCTAAATATATTGGTAAAGAATTCAATCGGTATTTTTGATACCACGTGTTAAATTTCATCACAGAAAAGTAAGTAAGTTTTCTAACACACCGGTAGGACACCATCATCTTTAATAAAGTTATTAAACTGTCAAATAGTAAAATCTCCTCGTGTTTTTTGTTTTTTTGTCATCGAGTATTATGATGAATCCTTGATTTATTAAAATTAGACTCTCATTGTCTTCCTTTTCACACATCAAAAACCCTCATTTCCACAAGAGCTACTATTCATTCATAGTAAAGAGTTGGAAAATGCATATGTGTATCATGGCAATGGAAATTAATACCGAGTGTTAAATATTGTACTCCAAATTACATAAAAATGATATCATTGTCGTGAAAATACATTCACCACTATATTTACTAAAGTTGTGCATAGTATTATACCTCGGTGAAATAAAATTGCATGTTTGCCAAATGCCAGTTCAAAACTGAATGCAATTTGAACTGTAAAATAAATGTGAATTGGAAAGAAAGTGTATACATTCTGTATATTGGCAGTATCATATGCCAAAATTGTATCATTGCAATTTAAAAATAATATGTCTTAAAAACCTTATCTAAATGTGAAGTAATTTTCTATCAATTTCAAATTATATTTTGAAACAAGATTTACAAACTTGGTCTATAATACATTCGGTGGATTCAAATTGGTATACACATGTTTAACTTGATTAAATTTCACTTATTTGTAAAGAATAGAATCCAAAATAACATTTTATTCGAATTAATTGAAAAGTCAGGCAATTTGATCGAATTTCAAGAATGTTCACAAACTCACTAAAAAATACACAACTTTTATTTAAACTAGTCAAACTAACATTTTTCTTCCGGTTAATACAGACTACAAATCTCTTTTAACATAGTTGATCATAATAGTATTATTTCTCAAGGTCATGTTCTTTACACACCTCTAACACGTGTCCTAAACCAAAATTGAGGCATGTTTTTGTGCTTGCGTGATAATTTGATTATGTTATAGGAAGAAGAAACTGATAAAGAATGTGTGTCTACAAAAATTTTAAACTGTACAGATGTAAGGCAATCTTTTAATCTCTCAATATGATCTCACTGAAATCTAACTTAGATCATACCACCCAACATCCATTCGCTTAGGCTGATACCCTTTAACCCCTTCATAGAGTTACACAATTTCAGAATGTATAGGCTCGACATGTATAAAAATGTTATTAAATCAAGCTGTGATCTTAATAAAATAATGATTGTAATTTATTATGACTAGAAAAGTTGTAAATTGATGCTGGAAAACCTGGAAAGGTCACAACATTTTAAAATACATTTTTGCTGGACACCCTGAACTTGAAAATTTTTTCAAATATTTAGTATCTTTATCTAAGTATCCTAAAGCCTATAATTATGAACATTAAAACTTCCAAAAGGTTAAGTTATGGACTTTAATGTCAATTTTCTCGAAAACATCTTTAACTATAGTGACTAATTTTATAATACTTTATTTACCTTTTATTGACGTTTATAAATATCTACACATGACTTTGAGCTTTTATACATACCAATTATATCTGGTTCATAAATACAATAAACGCCACTAAGTATGTGGTGAGTGTTTAACAGCATTGTATGAACTCACAGACCACGCTAATCAAATTTAACGGTCTTCAGTTGTAATGTGTAGAGTTCCAGCAATGTGTCGAGCTCCACCAATGTATCATTTGTAGTCCAAACTAGGGTTTAATTTTACTCTGGAAAAATATTTTTTTATTCAAAATGTTATCGCTCTTTTTTATATCATTACATGATAAATTCTCAGTTGGTGTTTTTACTTTATTCTAAGAAGTTAAAAGCTGCTTGGAATGGTATAAAAATAAATTTTAGGATAACCAATTAACTGTATATTTATATATTTTCCATGGGATCATGTAGTTTCCATAGTTATTGAATTGTCGTTTTGTTTTGAATTTCATTGGTCAAATAAAGTGTATTATTAGGGAGGGAACCTGTTATCGCTTAACAGATTTACAGGTTCATTAATTATGTTTCTTTTATAAGAATATTTCTCCGTCTGGTATTGTGTGTTTGGTGATTTATGATTCGTTGATTGCTCCTCTCTCTACTCCTAGATGTTTGTGAATTGTATAGTTGGTGTGAAGAAGAGAAGGGATGGGTGGAAAACAAACCAGCAAAGAGTGTAGTCTACAAACAATATTAAGTTCAATAACTGAGCAAACTGTTTGTTGAATGGAGGAAGGTAGAAGACATAAATAAATTATAAATGTTCTAAACATTTGCTAACCAGTTGTTTTGGCTTAAAGGGATTTGGTTTTCACCAGTGAAGGCTTGTGGCCTACTGTGTAGATGAAGGAGCTGGCTTGGGGAATGAGGCACTCAGGACCTATTAAATAAGTACTTAAAGCCTTCAAATACTGTGTTAGTGTGTGAGTGTAGAAGTAAGGGCTGGGGCAAAAGTTATTAGCAAGTACTAAAGCGAACCTTAAAATTATTATAATTATATTAATGTGACATAAAATGGCAATTAGAGATGCACATTCCTTGTTAGAATTTTCAAATCATTAAATTCCAAAGAAATTGGATGTATTCTTTAAGGCTTTTATTAGACCTCTGCGGGATCTTGAACTTCGGGAAAATATACGTTCTCAAAACTCGATCGAGAAATTATTATTTCCCTGATAATTTGGGAAAAAATAATATCAATTAAAATTGCAATACAAAAATTTTATTAGAGGCTAGTAAGAAAACAGGTTTAGAAGTGAACTCTGAAAAGACTATGTATGTGTGTGTGTGTGTGTGTGCACGCACGTGTGTGCGCGCACAAATAACACAGGTTCAGAATGATAATTTAGAGATTACTTTGAAACAAATATCATTTGACATGATTAATGAGTTTAAATAGCTAGAAACAATTTTAACTAGCAATAACAATATTAGAGTGAAAATTATGAAAAAGAATACAGTCGGGAAACGCAAGCTAATGCTCTGTCACTAAGTTGTTGACATCTCGCCTGCTGTCATGGAATGTAAAATTCAGAATATTCAAAACAATAATGTTACTTGTTGTCCTCCATGGGTGCTAAACGTGGTATCTTACCTTATATGACAAAAAAAAGGTGTTTGAAAACAAGGTGCTAAGGAAGATATTTGCTCCAAAATAGGATGAGAATACTAGCGGGTGGGGTATTTTACTTAATGATGAGTTACATACCCTGTACTAATTATAAGACATTGTTAGGATAATTATTAAGTCTCACAGATTACGGTGGGCAGGACATGCAGTGCACCTGGGAGAGTCTATAACCTTACCAAGGGCATTGTGTGACAAATCCAATGGGAAAAGACCTTTGGGAAGACCTAAATGCAGATGGGAGGATAACATTATAACGGACCAGAGAGAGATAAAGTTTAATGAGGTGGACTGGATAGAGCTAGCTCAAGATAGGAATAGTTGGCATACTTGTGTATATGCGACAATGAACTTTCGAGTAGGAATGTGGTATCGAAACAAAAATATTGATACTGTACTTATTAAAAGTATCAGAAGAAAAATATTAATACCTTACTAGTATCGAAAGAAAAGTATTTCTAACCATAAGTATCGATATCGAAATTTTAATCTGGATTTTTTTTATTTGTTAGTAATAATTTCAACTTTTGCATCATAGTTGTATTTTCATATTTATTTAAACATTGAAGATTATAGTGGTTTTTAATACTTTAAAACAAATTTAAATATGCTTTTTCACCATCCAAATTTTTAAAAACTTCCATAATTAACTTCTTGCAGGTGTCTTTTTTTACTACATTCATTGTTTATATACTCTATCAAGATAGATGATTAACTATTGACAAACAATATAAGAATGGATGACCTTCCCTTCTTCACCTGCTGAAACAACACACACAAACTTTTTTGCTTCGTTTGCTTGGGGCACTCTTGACTTAACTGAGTTTGTTGATCTCTGCAAAAGTTTATTTTGTTTAGTGTGCTATGACCTTGCTCATTGATAAAGGGATAGTAAGTAGACTGGTCTTCACTCGCCCTGTCAGACATCAGGCTGTATTTATAAACAAAGAGGAAAGAAGAGCTATGAATTATGATGAGCTAAAAGAGATTGATTGCTAGAGTTGCTTCTTGCTTGTCAAACAGAAAATGACTGAGAATTGATAAATAGATTAATTTGTTCTTCCTCCACAGTTCACCCTAGTAAACATTTAATCCCAGCATGAGTGAAAATAACAAAAAGGTTGTTTCTTTCGATACTGATCCGATACCCGAGTGTGAGGGCTAATATCAGTAGAAGTATCGGAAAAGTATTGAAACGAAAATATATATATTAGTAAAGTATCAATACTTTTTTCTCATTCCTACATTTGAGTTCCTATTGCCATATAATAAGTGAAATATAATATAAAATAAATATAATGATAGAATTGTAGAAAAACAAAGCACAAATTAAAGTTAAAAACACCAAAATATTTCTAAACAGAGATCAATATTTTGATGTTCTTATTCACACTGGATCAGCTTAGAAAAGTTTTTGGTATTCTTATCGACGAGTCTGGGGCTCACTTTTATTAATTCAGATTAGTTGAAAATTTTTATTTTTAGTTGTTAAAGTATTTATTAAAATTCACGGCATGATTTTTTTAATTTTTAGTCACTGTTAATCATTTTTATAATATGTTTATGTTTATACAAAAACTGCTTCATTAAAATATACACTTAGAGTATTTGCATTTGGCCTATGTTGTGTATTTTACCTTACATCAAAACCTTAATCAGCACTGGCTAGTTATACAAAATCTTGGGGTTAAATTTTATTTGGAAAAATTACCATTTAAATAAAAAGAATATATCAATTATTTGAGTGTATGCCTACCTTTTTTTTCTTTTAAAAACCCTACTAGATCACAAAATTTAAATCTATTGCTCAGCCACAAACAGCTTCAACATTGGTCGGACTCGGCTTCCACCAAAATATATGTTGTTATTGTCCATTATAAAAACTTACCTATAACAATTCCATTGTGGGTGAGCTAGTTTCATATAATGATAAGTACCTAGAAAACACCTTAAACTGTGTTGGTGGGGTCCTACAGGTGACATCAGCCATTCTGCAATCTGGGTGCAATCTGGCACATCAAGAGAAGATTAAGGTGCCCCTCATGTATCGCTGGTATGGAGAGTATTATGTTGGTGCAGCTCATGGTATATCTGGAATACTCTACACATTATTGCTGGTCTGTTGAGATTGAATTTTATTTTGGTAATGATTAGGCCAATAAATTACCCTTTAAGCTGCAAAGAAAAGTGTTTTTAATGTTTTAAAAATACTAAGGTCATGTTTTCTCAACCTCCTTTATAACGAGGCACACTTTATATTTTTACTATAAAAAAAATTAAGTACATCTAATTTGGTCTGGCTAAATTTATACTGGTTTAGAATTAATACCAATATTACGCATCTATAAAAATTAAACTAAACATTGAAATGAGGATAGAAGAGCAAAGCCTACATCCTTTTAAGTCTTGCTCTTCAATCCTCCTTTCAATCTTTAATTTAATACAGCCATTTGGTGACATTCTCCCTTTGTTTGGATATGTACTGATGAAACTTACTGTAATTTCAAGATCTTCAATCGGTTCATTTTAGAAACTATTTAATCCAAACATTCATTTAGCTCATCTACTACTGTTTTGTTTAATTTGATTTCAAATAGTAGTTGGACAAAATCTGGCACTTCCAAAATATCACTCATAAGTCAATGCACAAAATTAAATTTCACTGATAACCATTTGTGAACATGTTTTCATAAACTACGCCAATAAACCCGCTTGGGCACAGTGAACAAGGTGATTATATCAGTGGCAGTTCATGGAGCATTTCCTAAGGCTGCGCAATTGGTTGAGTCAAATAGCTGTACATTTTTTGTTCTCACTTACCATCGATTTGACCAACTATACTCATTTCCCAGACGCATCGAGTGGGTGTTTGCATTGACACCCCACTGACAAGAATGATTGAGAGTAAGAGTTATTTGTATGTATTACATCATAGTTTCAAATTATTTACATCTATTGTTGGCTTACCGTAATTTTATTGTGATTGGAAAAGTGTATAAAGAATTTTTGTGTCCGAAGCAATTTTGTGAGCTATTATTCTTAGACAACTTTCTACTATTAAGTTTTTAAATCATTAGAAAGTAGCATGTCAGTTGAAATAATTTAAAACTTATAAAGTTAAATAAACAATTATTTTTTAATCTATGAAATTAGTAACATTTTGAGACACTTATCACACTAGCTATATGTTAACATGATTTGATATGGTGTATCAAAATGTATCCAATCTTTGAATTGTGTACAAAAAAGGTTTTTTTTTTATAATTCAATGATAAACCTTTAAATAACATTGATAGAAATTTGTAAAAACCTTATAATTTAATTATGGTTTCAATAAGTTTGACAATATCTTTGAATTCATATGTATTGTGAGCTATTTTGTTTCCATGCAGGCGAAAAAATATTTGTCCCGAACAGAGCTAGATACTTTGTTGCGTCCTACCATCGACTATTTGCAAGGAATACGCTACCCCTCCAAGAACTTTCCTTCCTCCCTGAACAGTGATTCAGACAGACTAGTGCATTGGTGTCATGGAGCACCTGGTGCAGTCTATCTCTTTACCGAGGCGTATAAGGTTGGTAAACATGGCAACTCCCACTACTAATGACAGTTAAATTTACTTTTATAAACTGTGTGAAGCTTTGACATGTCAAAGTGGAAGCTCAAACCTCCTTTGCTTCTACTTTGACACAACATAATAACCTTTGCATCTTTGAAACATTTTGATAGAAGAAGAAAACTTTAAGAAACAGGTTTAAAACATCTCATTATGCATGACATATTTCTTATTTCAACATACAATCATTTTTAGAACATCTACTCGACACTCTTTTAACACATATATTTATTACGTAAGCATAGATTAATTCACATTATATGAGCAAAGAATAATATAATCTTTTTCTCTCTCTCTCTACATTTTTCTTTACTTGGTTTTTTTTTCCTTACTACTCGTTTGGGTTATACACTTATGTATGAATTACGCTCGTGGCTTTAGTAATTAGGAAGGTTACATTTAGAAGAAGTGTGCCCACATTTACTTGGAAGTAAAGTGAAAAACCACCCTCAGTACACCCGGCTGAGATTCAAACCTCGGTCTACCCATCATTGGCAGTCTAGTCTACTATAAGAGTACCGCATTAGACCATGCAATCACTGAAGCGGCATGCACTTAAGTGATCATTTAAAACTGAAAAATTGCTATGTGACAGCAACTAAAACCTTAAATTTGGCTTTGACTTTTCTGGGCATGTTTCAAACTTCACTTCAACTTTGCTTCACATTTAAAAAAGTGATCTTCGCACATCTCTAAAAAACTAAAGTATTTTGTTTTTTGAAGTGGGTTGGATTTGATTTAGCTGAAGTTAGGTGTGAGTTGTTTGATAAAAATATTTTTGTAAGTCAAATAGGGATAGTAGTTGATTTTTTTTAGCCTCAGTCCTGTAAATACTAACACCTTTTTTGTATATCAACGGCAAAACAAAGAGAGAAATTATATTCTGGACCACATATTTATCATGTATTTATTGATCCCAACAGAAATACAATACAAATAAAGAATCCCTCTAGTGCAAACTGTTATACTACCAATATATCCCAGGTTTGTATCTACATATCTCAAAATAACACAATTGGTGTAATCTCACACATTGCCCTACGGGTTATCCAATCCAACCTTAAAACGAGAACCTTTTAAATCGCCTTCTAAATGCTTCTGGAATGGAGGTATAACATCATAATTCTTGGAACAAGTGCTCGCTGCTTTTCTCAAATTCAAAGGGACAAAAATAATTTAGAACAAAAACAAATACAAACTGCAGAGAAACGATAGCTCAGTTAAATTAAGGAAACTAAAATTACGGCTTTCTTACCTTCGTTATCACATTGAATTTAATAGAACACTATAAAGACATGTTTTTATATCAGAGTTAAATGCACTTTAAGGAACATGGCTCAGTTCAATTTTCATAGAAAGAATCTTATCTGAACGTTAAAAATGCTACCAGATTTACTTTCATGTATTTATATGTCAAGAGTCATTTTAGATATTTCTCCTGGTTAAATTTCTCTAAAAGGCCCCCCAAATAAACTTGTAATCAAACCGGTATCTTGGAAAATAGCGGCCAAATTCTGTTTTTGTCATTTTTTTTTTTAACTGTCCTTATAAAATAAAATTTCAAATATACATTGTTGTTTTTGCCATTGCTATTCTTCTGATTTGAACGATTATGGAGGTACAAAAAGGTGTCAAACTTTTGTCCCAGGCAGATAACGCCCTGCACATTCACATTGTTACTGTGGGTCTGGTATTTTAATAGCCAATGATTTAAACAAAAAATTTTTAGGAAAATAGTTGTTTGAGTGTTGTAGCCAATTATTTACTCACAGAAAATAAACTAAATTAGAATCAAAGTTAAGCATATGACATATTTAAATCATTGTCTTTTCCCACAGGTTCAACACACAGTTATTAGCAAATGGCTTTTTAGTCTTTGAGTTGTCTCTTGTTCACCTGAAAATCTAACTTATGGTCAGAGTTTTCATTTATTTTTATGTTAGCAGAAGTTATCTTAGTAGTTTTTCTTTTCTGCTCACACTTCTTTATGATGGGCTTATTATGATATCCATCAAAACAATAGTACTGTATGTTTTTTTACATAATGTGATTTCACATACAAAATATACCCTTTGAACACATCCTCAAAAGTGGCAACTTATAGCCATATAGCACAGTGAAGTAAGTATCCACTGTCATTGATGTGAATACACTCATCGGAGGAAAAATACGACTCCTCAGACTCGAAAGCTTTGATGAACGATGGGTTTTTATTTTTTCTTAAAGGTTTTGGTTCAAACTCGTACTGGAAGCACCTCTTCCACTTCTGAGTGTCATGTAGAGCAACATTTATTCTGTTGGAAAGTTTCTGCATATTGACAGTTACTGCCTTGCTGTTTATAACTTCCCAGAGCTCCTTACTGCCAGGGGCATTACTTTATCTTTCATGTGGATTAAGACAGTGCTGAATTTTTTACCTTTCTTTGTTGCTAAGGAAGCCATGCCCTTTTCTATGGCTTGCTCACATACAAGTATTTCAAATGCTAAAACAACCACAGACACGCCTTTCAGGATTCTTGGCTCAGACCGACCAGGCTATAAACATACAGGTTTCCTACGGTCGGGAAAGTCAGGGAAGCTTTAAAAAGGTCAGGGAAATGACAATTCATGTCACACTTAGAAAAAAACAACGAAAAGCTTTTTCGTATTTCTGCGTCATAAGCCGCTGCCCCAATGAAGAAAGCTGAAGGGCACTTACCATGCTCAAACTTGCTGTAACACAAGTTTTGGTAGCATTTAATTTCAGAAGGTGATCGCAGAAATCTCCTGGCCTGCACATGACAATTCTTTTAACTTTAGTGATCCATTGGTTTTGGTTCTTGTTCAAGGTTTGGCATCGTTATCGTTGGATACAGTGAATTAGGACTGATTCGGCTACACCAGCAATGTCTAACAAAAAAAACTTTTTTAACCAGCTCTGGCCAAGCCCAGAGCATTTTCCTGAATTCTCATACTGGATCAGTGGCGTTGAAAGTAATAAGTTGCAGGCATTTTGTAAAGTGTGCAAAAAAATTATAAACCTAATTAATATGGGAAAGCAAGCATTATCTTTCCATGCAAAAGGACCAAACCCTATCAAAACTCTTGAAACTTTGACAAATCAACGCTCTCTGTTGACTTTTTTCTCAAAAAAGTCAAGTGATTCAGGTTCATTGAGCTCCCCTGTTTCAATAGAATCTCTGGCACACAAAGACATTCTACCTAGTGGTGATTCGTCTGGTTACTCGAAGAGTTTTTCTGTTTCATCGGAAATCGTAAAGCCGCAGAAGGAAGCTGTCGCCAAAAGTGAAATTAGTGTAGTGCCTCAAAGAAACCATAACACTTTTGTTATAAAAGATGATATAACTAAAGCAGAAGTAATTTGGGTTATGCAAGCTGTTTACAAAGAAATTTCTTTCAATTTTTGCAATAATTTAAGTACAATTTTTCAGTTGATGTTTCCCGAGTGTTCCATTGCCAATGCCTTTACCCTTGGTGGAGAAAGGCTGCATACTTCATTGTGCATGGCTTGGCTCCATTCTTTCATAACAATTTACTGGACCGCCTAAAATCATGTAACAACTTTTTAATTTGTTTTGATGAAGTGTTGAATAAAGTTATTCAAAGAGGACAAATGGACATTGTAATAAGATTCTGGGACAAGGAAAATCATAATGTCATCAGTCGTTACTTAAACAGTGTGTTTTTCGATAGGAGCACCGCTGAAGAATTACTGAAGCATTTTCTGGATGGTATTTCTCCTCTTCCACTCTCTAAGTTGATACACGTGTCAATGGATGTCCCAAATGTCAATTTAAAGTTTATAACACTTCTTCAGGAACACATCAAATCTGTCACAGACAATGAAGTATGTAATTTGCTAAATCTGAGAACATGTGGGCTTCATGTTCATGGTTCCTTGAGAGCAGGAGTGGAGTCTGTTGATTGGGATATAAGTAGCTTATTGTGTCACATGTACTACCTGTTCACTGACTCTCAAGCTCGTCGAGCATTGTTTACCCAGTTGACAGGATGTGCATCTTTTCTATTAAAGTTCTGTGGTGTGCTGTGGTTAGAGAATGCAAAGTGCTTTCAAAGGGCATTACAAATTTAGGACCATGTTGTTAAGTTTCTCAAAAAAGCAAAACTTCCTAAAACAAAACCTGTGGAGACACTGAAAAGAGCAGCCTGTGATCCATTCCTAAAGTGTAAACTAGCTTTCTGCAAGACAATTACAGATGAATGTCAGCCTTTCCTGCAACGGTTCCAGACATCAAAACCAATGACTCCATACCTTTTTGAAGGTGTAGAGAAACTTCTAAGATACCTTATAAATCGTTGCGTGAAACCTGATCTGATAAAGTGCACGGGTCCAAAGTTACTGTCTATCGACACAAAAAAAATCAGAAAATTTGATCCTTATCTAGGAGAAACTGCAATCACAGTAACAGAAAGACAAACACTAGAATGTATACACGAGTGCCGCAGTATGTTAACCACCATGATTGCAAAACTACAAGAAACAAGTCCCTTAAAACAGAAAGCTGTAAGAGGTTTGTCTTCATTAGATCCTTGTGTTATTCATAAATGATGTTCTGGCTGAAAATGCCAAGAAAGAATACTTGCATTTTTGCAACCTCAAAAAATCTCAGCTTCGAGAAATATTTTGTCCTTGTGTTCAGTTTAGTGATGAAGTAGGACTTGACACTATTTATGTTAGCTTTCTAATAGGAGATGCAAACTACAAACATCTTCGGGAAGTAATAAAGATTTGCATTGTCTTGTCGCATGGGAATGCGACTGTTGAAGGTGGTTTTCAGTCATTAAATCTTTACTGGTTGAAAATATGCATGAAAAAACAGTCACTGCACAGCGTCACATTCATGATGAGATACAAGAAGCAGGAGGGAATACAAGAAGCAGGAGGGATTAAAAACATACACATTAGCAAAAAGATGTTGGATTACGTGAGAGGTGCTCGGAAACGCTATCATGAAAATTTGGAGATGAAGAAGCAGGAAAGAAGTGAAGAATACAAGAAGAATGCAGAAAAGAGGAAATTAGATATACAAGTTAAAGATTTAGAAGGAAAAAGAAAAAAATTAATGATGGCAAGTGAAGAGAGACGAGAAGCAATAGAAGTGGAGTTGCAAGAACTGAAGAAGAAACAAGCTTCACTTTATTAAATATAGCATAGTAAACCTATTGTATGACTTTTGATAATTTTAATAAAAAGAAAATTGACTTGAGACATGAATAATATGAAAGTAGACACAGTTCTTCCTGTTGTGAGCTATTCAGTTCACGATATGTACAGTTTAGGTAAAATAAGACTGTAATGATACCTAACTTTTTAGTATGTTCTTAGTGGCCTGTTATTTAGTACGTATTTCTGCACATTATACCAAAGTGAATCAAGTTTGTTACAACTTTTTGATAGGGTTAGACATATTTAATTATTTTTCCATCATTTTCCCTGAACTGATTAGGCAAGACATCTGCTTTCTTATTCTTCCATGAGAGGTGAGGCAAGGTTGACCGTAGGGGAGGAGGAGGCCGAAATAAATGTATTTGAATTAATATTTTCACATGTATAGTATCATAAAGTTATAGTAGAAATTTTATGAGAAATTTGTCAAGGAACTTGGGAAAATAGTCAGGGAAAAGTCAGGGAAAATCTTTTTACAAATACTGTAGGAATCCTGACATATTATTAAATCCAGAATGGTGACGTGCATGAAGTTATCTCTATGGGACAAAAGTTCCATGCCATTTTGTGCCTTCAACGTTGTCCAAATCAAAATAATGTTAATGACAAAAATTATAGATAATTATAGATAATAGTGTTTATTTGAAATTTGATTTTTTTTTAAATAGACAATTCCCAAATAAATTGCCAAAAACTGAATTTAGCCTGCCATTTCAAAGATAACAGTTTGAGCACAGTGTTTTTTGGGGTGGGGGGATTGTTGGAATTTTAATCAGAATGTCTACAAATTCTCTTGCTTATAAGATATTTTCTAAACTAATTTTTTAACATATAATGAGTGACCCTTAATGGGGTCTGCATTTTTTACTTTTGGTAGATTATTATACCTATAGAATAACTCATAATATTGTCAAATGTTATCAATTTTACTAAAAAAAAAGTTTGTATTTTCTAAAATACCTTTCCTCCTATGAAAATGTAACTGTAGAACTATACTTTAACGCTGTAAATATTGATATTGTAGGTTTTTCACTTTAAAAAGATAATGAATAGACTGAATATATTACCCTATGTTACTTATATTTGTCAATCTTTGCATGCAGAACGGAACTAATTCAAATTATACACACAATATTTTTTTAATAACCAAAGGGCAAGGAATTGAAATGACACCTCAAATAGACATATCACCGAGCCATAAAACAGCTTAAAAAATTGTAAACAATCAAATAATGAATAAATAAGATGGTTTTTTTTCTTTCTCTCAAAAAGTTACAAAAATCAACATGGTACCTTTCGACATGCACCAATTGATAGTGTAAATACATTACCCTCTATTAGCTATATTTGTCAATTATGAGATATATCCTTAATTATTGCGATAGTCATAGTAATTATTACTAGGTACCATAAACTCATTATCATCATCTGTTTCTAGTCTTTGGCTGGGTCAGTTTTAGACTTAAGTAAAATCCCTTCATCTTTCCCTTTCCTTTGTCCATTCCTATTCCATTATTTGGTTTCATTTGTTTCCTCTCAGTAGCACACTTGCTGTTATCTGCTCCTATCTTTTTCTTGGTCTCTGTCGCAGTATTTTTCCGATATACTTACTATCCCATATTCTCCTTGTGATTTTTCTCTTTTCCGTCCTCATTACATGACCATACCATTTCAGCCTTGCTTCCTCTACTATCTCATATAAACCCGCTTCATTGACCTCAGGGTCTAAGGCACTACTCTCACAATATACTAAGCCTGCCGACGATGGGGAGATTGTGGTTCAATATTGGTTGGGTGTACTGAGGATAGTTTCCCTCCCTCTCCATGCACATGTGGATACACTTCCTCTAAATTCAACCTTCCTCATCCCTAAGCCAAGTGTATAATCCAAATGGTTAGTAAAACTCATGCAAAAAAAATCTCATGTACTCTCAGCACCTCAACTCTTGTCCAGACAACTTAATCTTAATCCTGTCCCTCTTTGCAACAGCTATCAATCTCCTCAAAAACCACAATAGCTACCGTAAACTATGATGTTTAATTTTATATTTTCTGGGTCTTACATGACCCTGGATATGTTTTATCACATTTAGAATGTTTTAGCTTATGTTTGTGGCATCACCTACATCAGGTATGTCAAACTGGCGGCCCACAGGCTGCATAGGACCTGTTTTGTGTTTATGTATGGCCCACAAATGTTTTGATGAATCGACATAAAATGTGCCCCACTTAGTCTTTTTATAAACATAATAGAAATACGACATTTATAAATTAGTTATTATTTGGTGAAATCTAACAAGTGAGTTTGGTATACCAAATTTTACTCATTACTCACCAAAGATCGACTATTTTGAATGTAACTTCATCAATAAATCTAAACCCCCTCACACACTTTGTGCATATATATAGTTTCAAATTTTTGGTTAAAAATTAAAGGATAAGTCTTATCATTTTATATAATTTTAATTTTATTTTGGTTATAGTAAGGATTTTAAAATAAAGATTTTTCCAGTTTAGATGGTGACAATATTTAACTTTCTGAAATGCGACCCTCTCCTTACTTTCAATGTTCATTGTGGTCCTTATGCTTGAGCTACATTTTTGAAGTTTGTGGTAGGTGTTTGGTGATGATCAGTACATGCAGACAGCTCTCGACTGTGGAGAGGTTGTGTGGAAAAGGGGTCTCCTAGCTAAAGGTTACAGCATCTGCCATGGTGTGTCTGGGAATGCATACACCTTTTTACATCTTTACCAAGTCACAGGGGTGAGTGTCATTATTTTTATTTTTTATCAAGACAATGGGTGATATGAATACACATTAATATGTACTTCTTTCTCAGTTTAGGAATGTTTACTACTATCTTTTTGAATAAACATTTAGGAATATTTACTTATGAATGAGTGCACATACTCTGTTGTGTTTGAATAAAAACACCATAAACTTATAATGCAGAATAAATACACTAATCCTTTTGAGTAACCTTCATAGCATGCTTAAATTTGATGGTGCCACAAATGTATTTAAAAATGACAGAGAGGTATGAGAACTTTACACTTTGTTTTCCCTGATATGGTGGCAATTTTACCTTGACAGACTACACTATGGGCTGTATGCAAGAACAATGCTCAAGCAAAGTCGAAGCGGTGACAGAGGAAGGTTGATTTTCAAAAAATGACACAATGGTGTTGAGTCGCTTGTAGGGTATCTCCCAATTAGTCTTTGACCTGACTCTGGTGTAACTCCACCTTTGCTCGGACATTGTTCTTGCAATTAGCCCTATGACCCTATCTTATAAGCTATGCCATAGTGGAACCATACAAGGTAAGCTTGATACTTTTCAAGTTAAAGGATGGGGTACATTAAACATGTTTAGGTAGTTATGAATAGAAAAGGTTATTTTTAATCTTAACTCACACAGATAATGTACGATCACACAAACATAAGCTTTTGCCGCACACATGCATATGTGTTTTGAACAAACATCAGCCAACTTTATTTTGGAGCCATAAAAATAAAACATTTTTAGTTCCCTTCTAAAAGTTCACTCATCCTGGGCAACTTCTGCATCCTGGACAACCCCTAGGGGTGTGATGGTTTGTCAGTATAGTGTTAAATGAGCTGGATTGTAATTCTTTTGTTTAATATTGTATTTTTTTTAGGATCTGAAACACCTGCACCGAGCCTGCCAATTTGCAGATTGGTGTTTCACCTATGGGAAACACCAGACGCAAATACCTGATAGACCTTTGTCTTTGTTTGAAGGTAAAATACACTACACTTTAACTGTATTTTTTGATACAATTTCAAATAATTTAAAAAAATATACCTATTAAAGCTGTACAGATTTTGACCATTTCTTGTGTTGGTTCAGAAAATTATATACTGCCTATTTTGTTTAAAAATGAGGTGGCTCAATGGCTAAATAATTTTATAGTAAAGGAAATTAATAAAACTAAATAAAAAAGAAAAATAAACTACTAAGGGTAAATTTGATGAAGAAAGCCCACCTAGGAAAAGAGGAAAGGGGGAAGAATCCTATGCACAAAGGTGACATCTTCTTCCTTTCTTCTGTCTTCTATAGTAGAAGTAGTCACACATTTTAACACAAATATCATAATATTTCGGCATTGTTGCCTTTATCAAACACAAAGAAGAAAGTAAAATTAACACAAACACTAAACGAAGATAAGAAATTAAGATAGCTATAAGTTTAAGTACAAGCAGTCAAAATTTGAAAGTATATGTGGTATTGATTCACTAGATGGTCCAATCCTCAATAGATGTACCTGTATTGACTTATATATGCGTCATGAGGCCAGATATACTGTGTTGATATTGTTTTTTAATGCATGACTAGCTTTAGTTAATAATTCTATATTTAAGGATAGCATTTATGTGCACAACTGTGAAAATGCCTCAGTTGTCCACAACATATTATCTCTAAAAGTCTTGAAACTTTCCATTTAGACATATTAATGCCAGTTTCACATTCATCATCATGAACTGTTTCCAGCTTGTGGACGGGTATTTTTACACACTAAATTACACAATTATAACAGTGTAAAGACGTTTCTCCTTACTTAACTAACCAATTTCATGGTCCATCTTTACAAGAGCATAAAATGATGGGTCCATCCACATAGTAGAGAATTATTAATTATTATTTATTATAATCATTATAGAATATTTATCTACTCAAAACTCAACACGCAATATAGAAAGGAATGGTGTCATGTTTTTAATAAATACTCTAGAGACATGTGTCTTAAGGGCTTCGTTCATTTTGTAAATCTTTGGGCTATACAGCAGTTTTGGAGAGGGAAGGTGGGCGATTCAGCTTTACCACCTTATGCACCAGTTCATTGATTGAGGAATAGGTAAAGTTTGATACTGGATATACTGAGGACATAGATCATCCAACACTGGATGGCTATGATGTATTTTTCTTGAGATTCCTTTGGGTATGTTCCACTGCTTTACCCACTACCTAGGGTTTTTTTGTTTGTTTTTTTAATACATGTTGTCAAGTAAAAAGATTCATGAAACAAATTCTGGTTTGAGGGAGTGAGGTGAAAGTTCTGGTTTAAAAAAATTTTGCTCAAATATTCAACAGGTGTGTGCAAAATAGGCAGATCTTATAATTCATAAAAACTATTAAATTCTCCTCTTAATATTAATTTTAACTACCATTTCATATTCTACCAGTTGAAAAAATTTGAAAATGACACACATTATTTGGGTTAACTAGGTAGTATGAGAGAATTTAGTAACTCAAAGTGCCAATTTAGTAAATAGCTGCCTTTTTTAATTATAGAGGCAATTTTAAATGGCGTCAATTTCATATACTTTCTCTTCAGTTTCGTCTTCAGCTATTCAGAGTGGCCACTTGTGTTCAAAAAGTGCAGCAGTATTTTGTTTGCCGCTGCTACAAGTAAATTGATAAATACAATATGATCTGCACAGTATAAATAAATAATAGTGCTTACATATTAATGATTTATTAAGTTAATCATAGATTACCAAATAAACTATATTATTACCAGGTTATTAAACTTGATACCCTCTAATCTTAACTGGTAGGTTTCAAAAATATCAAGATTGGTCCTAATATTACAATTTTCAATGCCTAGATTCTTAACTCTCAAACCACAGTGAATTTTATAATAAAGGAAAGTGATAAAACTAAAGAAAAAGGAAAAATAAACTATTAAGAGTAAATTTGATTAAGAAAGTCCACCTAAGGAAAGAGGAGTAATCCATTGTTTGTGTTATATGTACTTTCTTCTTCTTTGTGTTTGATAAAGGCAACAATGCCGAAATATTATGATATTTGTGTTAAAATGTGTGTGTGACTACTTCTACTATAGAAGACAGAAGAAAGGAAGAAGATGTCACCTTTGTGCATTGGACTCTTCCCACATTTTTCCTCTTTCCCTAGGTAGGTTTTCTTCATCAAATTTACTCTTAATAGTTTATTTTTTCTTTTTCTTTAGTTTTATCACTTTCCTTTACTATAAAATTATCTAGCCATTGGGCCACCTCATTTTTAAACAAACCATAGTGAATAAAATTTTTGTTATTTTAACAGAAGGCAGTATTCAAAAGTTGATAGTTTTCATTGTGATTGGTTTTAGTTATTTTGTCATTTCACTTTAGTAATGGCAAATTGTAAAATGTATTTGACAAGACTATGTTTTCTAATCATCTTGCACAACTCATACACGAATGTTTTGTTTAGCTATTTTTTTCCTATCTACACTTTTTTTTTTCTAATTACATTGAAAAAACAGTATTTAAATAAATAAAATACTTTTAGAATGAGGTTGGATCGATAGAAAAATAGTATAGTTGTTTGTTGATGTTGGGGTTTGTCATGTCATATAAACAACCACAATTTTTTTTATTATCATTATCGATGGCATTTTGTCTTTTTGTGATTTATTTTACTATGCTCCCAATTATACGAGTTTCTATAATTTCTTATTCATAATTATATTCAATATCCTTTTTCTTTTTAGACTTCTAGGAATCTCATATCGCTTGAATATAATAGGATTTGAGCGTCTCATCACTAAGTATTATTCTTAGACCAGTTGCATTTCATCGAAAAGCTCACATACAAATATGTTGCTTTATCAGTTTTCCAACTATGTTCTGTTTTCTTTTAACAGGTATTGCTGGTGTTATCTACTTCTTGTTTGATATTCAAGAGCCAAATAAAGCCCAATTTCCTGGATATTCCTTATAATTATGTTTCTGCTCAAGCCTTTGAATTCATATTCAGATTTGTTTTTCATAAAAATCAGCTTTTTTTTAAATGTCTGCAAATATTCAATTAATTTTTAATGTCAAATGTGTATTGAAATATGTATTAAATATCTCAAAATTTGTAAGGTTTTTTTCTTATATAAACCTCATATTGCTGCCATTGGACAGAGAGGTAATGGCTGCCATTACCTCTTTGTCCAATAGCAACAAAGTGTGAACTGTGTTCTTTTTTTCATTGTAAAAGCCATATTGTGTTTGTTCCATTATGTATAACGAATTTTTGACATGCATATTCCCAGTTCTGATCAAAAATACTTACTAATAGTATTTAGAGATAACCATTGTTGACCCACACTCCTTTGCCGCCGGTATCGCCCCCTCTCACTTCTTTCCCCAAAGATAAGTCAATGATAAAGAGAGATATAAAGGATATTAATAGAAATTGTTACTTTTTAGTTTTTACAGATATTTTCAATTTATATATCTGTAAGACACACATTATGTCTTAACTATTGTCAACATTGAGTGTTTGGCAGTTATTTATTTTAATATATTCTCTAAATGGCAATATATCCTGTACATGATCAACAAAGAACTATGTAACAGTGGCATAGCTAAAATTGTGAAAAGGGGGAAACTGAAATTAAAGATACAGCCTTCTTATTTTAAATATTATCTCTAGCTGAAGGTTTAGAAGCTATTATATTTATTATCAATTTTTGTAATTAAAACACTACAGATTTTACTATGGTAGAGAAGGTCCCCACTAAACGGCGTTCTGCTTTACAGAATTCTGTTACTGTAGTGATTTTTAATTCTAGACATGTTCATTAAGTTTGGCGCTTTTCTTGCTCGTCCAACAATTTTTGGCATGACGCGCACAGTGAATGGTTTTAGCCATCGATTTATGTCTGCAATTCAGTCTGCTTACAGAAGTGATAGTCATGATCATTTGATAATTTTCATTCATTTGTTTTTATTTGAATGTTAGCAATCATTTTCATTCAACTGAATTATCTATTATATGCGTTTGAAAGTTAAAAAGACTATGTTCCGCTCCACAGCAATTTCTGCCTCACAGCGAGGCTCAGGAACCTTAGCCGCCATATGAGTGGGGTCCTTTTGTACTATCAATAAGAAATATATCAATTCTTCTTCATTTTAAAACTAGATTGAAATTAAATATTTTTTAAATTAATTGAATGCACAAGAGTACACAAAATAATGGATTCATAGTCAAAACTTAGGGCCAGTTTCATAGTCAAATTTAGTACGCCTCAAGTGCGGCGCTACACTAAGTACATGACGACACCTACCAAACCAGAATGGAATGGGCCAGTTTCCTATGCGAGAACGGCCCATTCCATTTGAGTTTAGGTAGGTGTCGTCATGTACTTAGTGTAGCGCCGCACTTGAGGCGTACTAAATTTGACTATGAAACTGGCCCTAAGGCCCAAACTTACAATGTCACAGTACTCTATTTGTTAGGGCTTAACATAAGGTTAAGTGATAACCACTACTTTTGATTTTACAATGTTTGATTAGCGCTAATGTCCACGTAAAAGTGTTGGTAAGGTTAACGTGGGGTCTACCTTCCGATTAGCAAACATAACTTCCACATTAACAACGTTAAACACTCCACCATATTGTTTTCAAATCTATTGTTACTAGTAAAATGAGGTTACATTTATTTATATGCTGATAATGGTTTCTAAGATGAGCTACACGTTCTAAGGTATCCAAGACTTCGAAGATTGAATAGATACTTGAAATGAAAGAATTTCCTGGAGTTTTATAACGAGGAAGAATTTATCTAAGCGTTTTCATTTGGACAAAAATACAGTGTTAGAAATTCTCAGTGATTGAACGCCAATAAAATCAGGTTACACCATCAGTTTGTTTATTTTCAATCATTTGTTTGTGTTTGTATTTATATATTAATTTAACCATCAACATTTCCTCTAATTGCAAAAGTGTAAAACTTCGTTTGTGTTTATTATTTTCAACCGACTTAGCAGGAAAATAAAGTCGATTTAAGATTGCACATAGCCTTACTTTGACGTAATAAATTGGACTTGGTTTGATTGATTTGTTTTCAACACAGTTCCATAGACGTTGTAATGACTTACTTATATTCTCTATGGTCAAATTACGCCAATCAAAAGATTTTAAACAAATCTAGCACTCCGAGAAAGTTAATGATAAGAACTAATGGAAGGAACCTATTCATAATTTGATGATCACATAAAAATAGTATTGTAAAACACAACGCTTAGACTTTACAAACAGTTAAGTTACAAGGGTTTTGATGAGACATTGTAAGAGTGGCCTTAAAAGTAGCTATGTTTAGAAAGGCAATGTGAATGGTAAAACCTCATATAATTTCATATTTCTTATTCAAATACTAGAATTTTAAAAAAAAAATACTAGCTTCATTGTTTAACTCAGCTGTAATATATAGTGTTTTATTGGAAGGTGAAATAGTTCTTCCTGTAGAGCTATGGAAGTATAAAAAATAGTTATTTATATTTGACTAGCTGTGCATATTTTCTCTCACAAATTTATAATTTTAAATCAAACCTTTAAAAGAGAACAGAATGGCAAGGCCTGCTCACTTAGCAGAAAACTGTAGGCCTCAAAGCTAACGATTAAAAACACATAACTATGAAATTTTCAAGGTACATCAGTCCCCTTCTTCAGCAGAAGAGAGTAACACACCAACTGAACTATGGCAGGCAGCATAGCATGGCTACTGATCATGCTCACTTATATATTGTTGTTTCCTATTTCTTGATTTTTATTTTCAAATAAGTATTTGAGTCTCAGGTTCCTGGTATAGGTAAAATTACCTCTTCCACGAGAGCGAAGTGATCAAAGGTGGAAAAAGAGAATTTATAATTTAAAATGATTTTAGCTTGGGTAGAAGGTAAAAGTGTTTGATGAATGTACAGGTGTACTAGTAATTTTCTCAATTACTAGCGACTTCCCTATCTTTCCTTTTTCTCCCAACTGCTCCTGTCAAAATAATTTGATAGCACTATTTGTCAACTCGAGACTAGCTTCTTCTCAAGGTTACTAGCGACACCCTTGGAGTAGAGGAGGATAGGTGAGAATCTTAAGGTGGAATGAAACAGGATGCGAGAAAAAGCCAGAGTTTTTGCTGCTTTTATGGCAAAATATGTTTTTGGCCAAAAAAATATATACAAACATAGAATTTAATTTTCTCACATGGGGACCTCAGAATTTATTGAATATTTATCAAGGGTGTTCTGGAATTTGACAACTTTTACTCTTTGTTTAAAAAATTTCTTATATAATGCCGCTTTGCTCATGAGTAATATTCATGAACTGTTGATATCAACATGTGAAGAAAATTAAACTTTATATTTGTATTGGAGCAAGATTTTATTTATTTCAGCCAAAAAAAGTTTTGTCATAAAAACTGCAAAAACACATGGTCTTTTCTCACGTCCCCTTCCATCCCACTTTAAAGTAGTGATGGCAATTAGATAAAATTAAACTTGATTCAAAGTATGGTTAGTCTCAATAGGGGAAGTGAAACAGAAAAATATTATCTATGGAAGGAGTTTTATTTGTTTATTATTATTAATATTATTATTATTATCACATCTTACTACCTGTTTGAGCTATACGTACTTACACCAATGTGTAAGTGTAAGGTGATTGTGAGATGAAATTTAGGATCTACAGTTTTAACGTGGAATTTGAACCACGGGGGAGGCCTGGCATTCCACACATTCACAAGCTGTGATTAATACACGTATTGTCAGAACTGAAGGAAGGGTTTGCTAATCAGATTAATCTGTGCCGGGACCGAGGATTGAATCCCGGAGCCCAGCACAAAAGTTCCACACCTTACCCCTAGACCACCAGGTCTTTGTTATATGTTGTATTGCCATATATGGTCTACACCATTGCCACCGTTAGTTACAGATTCTACCACCAAATGCTGTAGTCAATTTTGTGTGAAGATATTTGAAATCGCTGTTATTGCTTTATTGTAACTGATTTTTTACTAATAAAAGATCTAATTTTGGTTGATTAGAGAATTTAAGTAACCCTATATATTTTCAAACATAAAATAAGGTTTTATTTCGCTCAAAGTAAGCAAGCCATATTTGCATTGCTTTGATGGAGCGACCATGCCTGCTATATATCTATATGTGTGATGCGGCCCAGAAAAATGTGCCACATGTTGTTCGGCAGAGCGTAAAATGTCAATTCAGGTCGAAATTGACTGTTTATAGATTTCAACGCCATTTGTTAGTTTGAAACGTAAACTACGGTTTGACCAGTATGACAGGATTACCACGACACTAATAATAGAAGACATCTAACTTTAAATAAGGTATTGTGCGGAAATTGAAACCATGCCTCAACTCTGGCTGCCATTTACCACAAATTGGTAAAAATAGATATTGATGTTTGAAATATTATAAAAATTAATTTTATAGCTAGAAAGGTAATTTTTTAATGTTCAGAATTAAGTTTTCTATTGGTAGCGATATCAAAAACGGGAAAATGATTTTTGCGAGATGTGGCATGTTTTCCTGGGTCCCAGAAATTGTCCCAATTGTGAAATGAACAGTTACACTATTGGGGTGTGACACATACGTTTTTTTGCAAGTCTTACTACCCCTTTGTGTTAAGTACTAGATAAGATAATGTGCTACTAATGATTAATGTTGAGTTTAGAAAAAGTGTACCTACATTTGCATGGAGGGCGAGCGAAAAACCATTTTGGGATAAAAACTCTCTATACCCGTACAGAATTTGAACCCCAATCTCCCTGTCATTGGTAATCTAATCTATTGCAAGAGTGATGCCTTAGACCATGCATCCACCGAAGCAGGTGATCTAATTATCCAGTTGAAGAATTGTACGTTATATTTTCCATATTAAAAATCTTATCTTCAAAAACAAATTTGGGAATTGTGTTTAATGTGGAAGAGCTATATTTTATAAGTAATTAATACTGGATATCTTAAGCTGGACTTATGTTATAAAGTTTAGAATCAATAACTAACAGATTACATTATGTGAATTAGCTCACATTACTTATTTGTAATTGTATATAAAGATACAGTGGGATTTTGTTTGGAATAACAACAACAAAATCTCACGATCAATATAGATACCATTTTACTAAATTATTAGTGTAATTGTATAGGTATTGATACTATTTATTAAAATTAAAACCTGCAGATAATACGACATAGATATAAGCCATATATCAAGGGCATAGAAAGGGAGATCCGGACCCCCCTCAAAGGGGGTCCACAAATACATATAGAAATCAAATGTGTTAAGTTTTTTTTACTTCTACTGCAGTCTTAATTGTGTATGTCAACCAAATATTAGTTAATGAATATTTTAATATTCACCTTCAAGCTACACCTTGTAAGTCTTTCGATTGTAAAATTATCTCGGTCAACATTTCAAATACTTATTTACTTCTTTTATCATACATTGATATGGTATTGAAAAACAAAGGACATTTCTTAGAATTAAACGATTAAGTGGGGCCTGAAAAAATTAGGAACATTTTTGCTATCACCTGGAAGATCTTACTTGAGTCACCCTTTTGTTAGTGAAACCACCTCCTAGAAAAATGAGCTTTCTACACCCTTGCTATACATATGTGGGTTGGTGAAGGGGTGTAGAGGATAGTTGGTTGTATACAAATATGTTAAATGTGTCAATTTAAAGGTAACCATTAGATATTAAAAATAAGTGTTTTTAGTAAAATGTGTGTAAACCTTAATTTGAGAAGTCAATCAATTTCAAGGACACCACCCTCCCCCACCGACTCCTACCTTTTTTATACCCTTGTATCTCCCTTAATGACCATTAAAACAACCCCCATATAGCTTCTGAATGCATCCAAAGTTTAGAGGATTTCTGAGGCAGACTGGTACCTTTTTAAAGCGTCTTAGTTAATTTTAGGGAAGGTGGCAACCTTGTTGTTTTTCATCAACACATAGCCTACTAATGTGGATGCATTTTCTCTACCCTACTCTTCACACTGATACCCTCTATGGAGTTGTTATTAACGTTTGTACAGCTGATATATTTATGTTGGCTAGCCACAAATGTTTGTCACTCATTTGTTCTCACCTTAAACTCAAATTTCACTCAAGCTATTTTAATATTTTCCGATTTGACAAAAAAATATAGAACTATTTCTAAGCGCACTTTATTTGTGTATTGTGTGTTCTATAATTACCAAAAAGTGGGAGTATCAGTGTATAGAAAGTGCGTACAAAAGATTGACCTTCCTTAAAGAAGTGTGCAGTGACGTAATCTACACGGCCAGTCCTCCGGCCACCCCGACTGACGTCATCTCTGGTGGGATGACGTCATGATGACTCATCAGCTCGCTCGGCCTGCTGTTAGCGGCGTGAAACTTCAAGGGGACCTCATATTATCATTTATCTCTATGCAGACAACAGAGACATGAAACATTGCAGTCTCGTAGCTGTGCAATGGTAGCTCTAAAACATATAAAAATACATTTACTGTCAAAGTGTCAGCATAAACTATCGGCATTGACACAATTTGTTAAAAGTGACAGATGTAGAACATAATAATATATTATAACAATTAAAGCTATTAGCTACCTTTAAATCGCAAATCCTTTATTTAAATCATTGTAGTTTGATATTTTTACGAAAAAGTAGGTTCGCATAAACTATATAATTATTGATCTTTAAACACAGAAAGTTATTATTATTATTATTATTATTATTATTATTATTATTATTATTATTATTATTAGCACCGCCTCTTACTACCCGTTCGGTTTATACACACACGCTAATGTGTAATTGTAGGGTGATTGTGATATGAAATGAACTTACAGTTTAACGTGGGATCCGAACCACGGTGAAGGCCGGGCATTCCCCACATTCACAAGTTGTGATTAATACACGTCTTGCCAGAGGTAAAGGAAAGGTTTGGCAATCATATAAATCTGTGCAGGGACCGGGGGTTGAACCCCGGACTCCCAACACAGAAGTCCAACACCTTACCCCTAGACCACCAGGTTACCAACACAGAAAGTTAGGATATTAAATTCACACCACAAGGATCACGGAACAGAAAAATTGTTATAGTCTAAAGACTAAACATAAATTATTCTTTCCCTCTTTAGTTTTTTTCAAACGATTGCCTGAACAGGTGAGAGGTTTTTTCCCCTCAAGATAGTTTTCCGCACATATGAATATACATTTCTTATGCATTCTATCTACATAACTTCTACGACATATTGCGGTAAATTTGCCCAGGTGGTTAATAAAACGCGTAGCAAAATTATAAAGAAAAAATTGCATACGTGTGTAACGCAAGTGGGGCGCCTTGGAAACAACATTTTATAAAGTCAAAGGTGACCTGGCGGTCAAGGGGTAAGGTTTCGAACTTCTGTGCTTGGGGCCCGGGGTTCAATCCTAGGTTCCTGCACAGAGTTATCTGATTGCCAAACCCTTCCTTCACCCCTTACAAGACGTGTACTAATCACAACTTGTGAGTGTGTGGAATGCCAGGCCTCCACCGTGGTTCGGATACCACGTTAAACTGTAGGTCCTCCATTTCATCACACAATCACCCTACCATTACACATTAGTGTGAGTACAACCCGAACGGGTAGTAAGACGTGGTGTTAATAATAATATAAAGTCAAAATCGTTCAAACCCAGGAGTGGACTGGAATGTCCCAAGTAGTCTGGGACTATAAAAAATATGATGGCCCTTAACATATATTTATAAATACCACTGAAGTGATAAGGTGAAGTAATTATATTTTTATTAGTAGTTAATTAATCCCGAGTTTATTTAAGCTACATTATCGATAGCTAAGTCCATAATCATTCCACTTTAATCATTAGTTTTTACTTTCTACTGATATGAGCAAAACTGCGTTTAAATTATTAAACAATATCTAGAGTTATATTTTTGCTATATTTAAGTTTTCAAATTTATCTTCTACACGCTAATTGTTCATATTAAAAAGCTAGTGACAGTCAGTATTCCCTAAACCAGCGGTTCCCAACGTGGGGTACATGCCAGGACTTTTGGAGGTACGCGGAAATATTTTAATAATGGCGGAAAAGTTACACATGCCAACAGTGTAAGACAAAAAATCACACAAAAGTTGGGAAATTAACTCAACGCCATGCCGATGGGTGGTGCGGGGTTTCTTCTACAATTGACGTTAAGAAAATTCTTTCAATTTCATACACTAAACAGTTTTTTAATTATTAATAAATTAATTATTTAATTGAATATAAAATATATACACTGTTTATTCGAACTATTACATTGTTTTTAATACTATTACTAGCCTATTTATTTTCAATTGTAACAAATACGTGTTAACTAAACATTTTGCTAATATTAAGGTCACCATTTATGGAAATGAGCCACCAAGCGCAAAAAGGTTTGGAACTGCTGCCCTAAACAAATGATTTTTCTATTAGCTGGAAAGATTGTTTATAAACAACACCAAGAAACAATGTACAGGAAGGTTTTACATTTAATGTAATCGCATATCTTTACAAATGATGTTATCTGAGCACCCTCAGACTTATTCTTCATTAGAGCCTTGGAATATAATTTAAGGTCCTTGGCCCTGTCGAGTGCAAGTCTAAAACCTATTTTGTGGGATGGTCGGTGGGAGGGTGTAAGACGTGGCGTGGCTTCACAACCGACCAAAGTATCTTGCCGCACCAACAAAAACAGATGGATCACGGAAACCGAAGATGGTGCTAGCTACCGGATAGGTCTTGCGGAAAAATCATACGTTTGGAAATATCATTTTTCTCGAGAACGAGTGAAATTTGTATGTTAATATTTTCAACACCTCTTCTAAGATAATGTTTCGATGTTTATTAATTGTTACATTCTCTTATTTTTTGTTATGTTTATATTATAAAATTTAGAACCACGTCTTACTACCCGTTCGGGTTATACGCTTTAAGTACTAATTACTCTAATGGATTAGGAATTGAGAAGGTTGAATTAAAGGAAGTGAACCCGCATTTGCGTGGAGGAAGAGTGGAAAACCATTTAGGAAAAACCTCCCCCAGTTCACCCGACCGAGATTCGAACCTCGATCTCCCCGTCCTCACCAGTCGAGCTCAACATGACAAGCGCGTTAGCCAACTACGCCACCGAGGTGGGTTTTTTGTTATGAAGCCGGCAGTTTTCTATTGAAAAAGGTCAATTTTATCGATATTTGATCACTGTTAAAATTATAATGGAGATGTGTGTGTCTGTATATAAAAAGTATAACTTAATCAACATGCTTCTATTCTTGAACAAACCGTTTCTGAAGAAAATAAAATTGAAAACTAATCAAAATTCTTTAGGATAACCGTTTGTTTCCATGGCTCTGCATTTCCACGCCAAATGAAAAAGGCCAATCGCCTTAATAAAGTCAATACCCACTTTGGTGATCACATGGTCTAAGGCGCTACTCTTGCAATAGACTAGACTCCCGATGGGGAGATCTAGGTTCGAATCTCGGTCGGGTGTACAGAAGGTATTTCCCCCTAAATGGTTTTACACTCTCCCTCCACGCGATTGTGGGAACACTTCCTATAAATATAACCTTTTTCATCCTTAAAACCATTAGGGTGATTAGTCCATAAGTGTATAACCTGAGCGGGTTAAGAAAAAGTGGTGCTAAAAAAACGCCATTCAGAATTATTGAATGGGCAGCTTTATTTTGGTTTAAAGTAGTTGTTGCAGTCCTAATTAAACCGGGATATCCAAGCGGCCTAGTCCAACACTGTTCAATCATTTTAAATAATTACAATTCACGAGTTAAAAGAGGCCAAACTCTATTCTATGATTTTTGCGTACCATTGTTAAAATAAAGTAATAAAATAATTAATATATGGGGTTAAAATTTAGTAGAACTAAACATTTATAAGGAATGTAACCCGCCTCGGTGGCGTAGTTGGCTAACGCGTTAGTCGTGTTGAACTGCTAGACTGCTGATGACGGGGAGATGGAGGTTCGAAACTCGGTCGTGTGAACTGGGGGTGGTTTTTCCTCAATTGTTTTCCACTCTCCCTCCACGCAAATGCAGGTTCACTTCCTCTAATTCAACCTTCCCAATTCCTAATCCATTAGAGTAATTAGTACTTAAAGCGTATAACCTGAACGGGTAGTAAGACGCGGTGCTAAATATTTTATTATTATTATTATTATTATTATTATTATTATTATTATTATAAGGAATGTGCATAGTTAAATATTTATAATATTTCAATTCGTTTCCCTTTATTATAGTGCTGGCCAACAGTCAGACCTATTACAGGCCAACACTGAAAAGTACACAAATACCTTACAAATACATATAATTACACTGGAAAAATAAGAAACAATTATAGCTATATAATTAATTATTATTATTAGCACCGCGTCTTACTACCCGTTCGGGTTATACGCACTTACGCTAATGTGTAATGGTAGGGTGATTGTGAGATGAAATGGAGGACCTACAGTTTAACGTGGAATCCGAACCACGGTGGAGGCCTGGCATTCCCCACATTCACAAGATGTCTTGTCAGAGGTGAAGGAAGGGTTTGGTAATCAGATAAATCTTTGCCGGGACCGAGGATTGAACCCCCGGCTGCCAGCATAGAAGTCTGACACCTTACCCCTAGACCACCAGGTCACCTATAATTAATTACACATCCTGATAAATAGTTACGAAAAAATAGTTAATAGTTATGATCAGAATAAAAATAGCAATAGTAACAAATAACTAAAGAATATTATTGATAACAATATTAGTAGTATAAATATTTCAATAAAATATTAGTAATAATTATAATAATAATATAATAAAAATTTCAATGAAATATGATCTTATAAGTTAGTTTTTTTTTCTTTTCACCTCATATGTCTACTTATAATCTCTAAAAGCACGCCTAAACTTTGTTGTTGAAAGTCGTTTGATCTTATTGTTGTCCTATGTAGTATGTTGTGTGTGAAAGTTAGAGCGAGGAGGTGGAAGCCTTCAAACTTTCCCTCCCTCCCCCTCACACAGGTGGCGTATTCGCGCCAAGTCGAGTACTCTCGAACACGCCCGAACTATATCCGATTGGGCGTTGGTTACATTACAACCATATTTGAGTTAAAATTATTTTGGATAGCCCTTTGTTTTGTTTATTATTAGTCCCACGTCAAATAGGCCAAGTACACAGACAAGGAAATAACAGATACGTAGTCTTACGGGCAGTGGCGGCTCGTGTATAAGCTCTGCTGAACTGCAGCACCCCCTATTTCCACTTGATATTATCGATGACCTTTAATATAATTAGTCCTATTTTCTTTAATTCCTTTTTTATTTTTGTAGTACAATATATATTCCTTAAGCTTAATGTCAGTACTTCAGTAGCCATCCCCAAGATTATGAAAAATATACAAAAATCTTTGTATGGAACTGTGCGCTTCACAGTGCCAGTGACGTGGTTTTTGACTATTGTGCGCATGCACACATAGGAGGGGGTGGGGAGAAAGACGGGACTGCCAGGTAGAGAGAGCACTGTTGCTCTCGCGGTGCCGGCTCTGGCGTGATAGTGGTAAGAAATTTTTTTACTCAGCGTGTTTTGTGCTTAAAAACCATGTACCATATTATTGAATGTGATAAAGTGTAGAATTAGATTATTATTCTTCTTCCAGTCATTCTATTTGATTCATTTTTATTTTCGGTTCTTTTATTCAACAGAAAGATTAAATGCCTTGCAGTACTTTCAATGGAGAAAAAATTCCTCAATTGTCATCCAGAGATCAAGGAGAAAATTATTGAACTTTTTGCGTAAATTAAAACAAGAAGAATGGATTTCAATTTTAAATGAACAGATCAAGCTTGAACTGTAAATATTTAAGTTAAAGTAAGTAAAAAAAAATATTTTTAAATATTTAATTAAGTTACTGAATAAATTTTCTTTTTATACATGTTTTTTTTTCCTTTTGCACAATTTTAAAACAAAGGTTAAACATTTTCTGGAGCAGCACCCCCATTAATTTTAGCTACGAGTCGCCACTGCTTATGGGAGAATGTTTGCGCCCCTCAAGTCAGGTAGAACTTAAAATATCCAGTGATAACAGCGCTTCCAAGTGAGAATTCTTTAAAACAACTCACTTTCAAAATGTTCCTCGTGTGAATTACATGCTAATAATTAAGAGTTGCTGGCTGCCTCTGCGAGTACACTAGTTCAGGTAGCAAGCGGTATTCCCCAGGGCCGGTCTAAGGCAAACGTTTT
Organism: Timema shepardi; assembly: GCA_902151425.1. Taxonomy (NCBI): domain Eukaryota; kingdom Metazoa; phylum Arthropoda; class Insecta; order Phasmatodea; family Timematidae; genus Timema; species Timema shepardi. The sequence goes on from CABFVX010003188.1 coordinate 91,693, forward strand.
ATGTGTGCAAATCTCACATTTTACATAATAAAAGAATATTTTATAAGTCAGGCGATGACGTCATTGGGATTTCATCCTTAACATATTTTAGTTTTTCCTTTTGTTTTACTTGAAAAAGTTTTGTTGACTCTTTTTGTTTTCTACTATAAAGTGAGGTATACAGTATACAAACATACAGTGAGGTATAAAGTATACTACACTTTAATAACTACCAAATCGTGGATTTTCATAAATATTATGTTCGAGAAATAAAAATAAAAGTAAAATGCAATAATTGGTTTAATTTCCTATTTAGTTTCTAAGTACACTCCGTCGAGATTGAAAGGTAGCAACTTCTAATTCACTGAGCCCGCGAGGTATGATATTCCTCCACACATAACTGTAGGATAGTTTGCCTAGCTACGCCCAACACCTAAATTAGAGAAGGCCTTAAGTCGTTAAATTATTTCTTAACTGTTGGGAAGGAGTGATGGGGGAGGGGTTATGTCTTTTAGCGTTACACGAATGCTTTGATTTAATAAATTAATTTTACTTTATTGTTCTGATAATGATACAATAAATAACTAATATTTACATACTAAGTTAATTAATTATATTTTCTCTCATTAACATAAGGGCTG
>CABFVX010003189.1:0-49396 GCA_902151425.1 Timema shepardi
GCATGTTCAAACCAGAAGTCAGCTTGCAGATATTCTGACTAAACCACTTGCTAAAAGCTCATTTGTAAAACTTCGTAGAGCGATAACTAAGGATGAGTGTTGAGGTTAATTGTCTCTCAACTATTAATTTATTCATTGTTTTGTTGGTAGACATGTAACGCGAAACTTTATCTTTTATTTTGCATTGTTATTTATTATAAGAACAACTTGAATTCTTTATGGTTATCTTTATTTTTAAGTTCAAGTAAAATATCAGACACAACATAGATAGACAAGAATTAAATGACGTGTCGAATATTTGTTATTTACCTTTGTTATTTACCGACATAGACAAACAAAAGTTATTAATTTGTTCAATAAACTTCGTAAAATCAACAACCTGTGTCTTTGCTGTCCCAAAATTTAATAAATACAGTTTTTAGCTAACTTGTTTCATTATAGTTATCGAAATTTCAACATAATATGGTTTCTGAAAGCAATATACAAGGTATGAGTTAACTTTAAGAAAATTATAATGCAATAATACCTTCTACATGCCTATAACGTAAGTGATAGTTTGAATGTATGGCAACTACACAAAGTTTGTCATTCAAACAAATGTATTCAAGTTTTAAGATATCTTATTCATTATACTTATCGAACTTTAAATATAATATAGTTTATGAAACCACTAAACATGCTAATAACCAACTTTAAATATAAGTGTAGTCTTGAAAGATTGTAAACAGTATTGATGATAATTACATATTTAAATATGTTAAAGATGTTATTCCACAGTATTACCTGTAAAACTGAATTATATATCCGTTAATGCAACTGTTTCTTCAAGAAAGTGTGGTATAATACTTTTATATTTTCAAACAATAACACTTTTATTCATCAGAGACATGTTTTCTCATAAGAACATTGATAGAAACCATTAATTCTGTCCCCCCACAGTGTAGCAGTCGATAAACTTCTACGTCATGCTTTTGTCCTTAGTAATGTGTATGTGTATGTCCATCCAGCTATATTATAGAGATAAATGCTACTCGTGAGGTTTTATCGCTATCACCAGTTATTTTAAGCATGTGCGCACCAGTAAAAACCGTATCAACCTTGTGTGTTCTGAATATAAACATATTTATCCTACAGATACCTATCTGGCAGATAAATTCAGTTCATAAGACGCGTAAAACATTAAAGTGGCTGATAACTATTATCTGGTAGATAACTTTAATCTCACAATAGCTATTTTCACTCGGTAGTCATAAGACCGGCCCTTAGAATACAACAATCAGATCAAAATAATTTTTAGTAACATTTATCTTTCTTATGTTGGCTCAAAATGGATAGTTTTATTTAAAAATGAAATTTTATTTTTATTTTCAAATGTTGGTTTCAGGTGTACTAACTGTACTGAACTACTCTACTGATCTCTTATGAGTTTTTACGTCTTGAAACACCTGATTAAATTATGTTTATTTATCTGTGATATCTGAAACAGAAACTATAACATGGAGCTCCAAACAGAACACGTGGGTAATAAAAGAAAACGAAAAATTAAAGAAGAATCAACTATCTTTGGATCATTTGACGGTTTGATATCAAATATTAAAAAGAAAAAAATTAAAGCTGGAGTGTTTTTGGTGAAACATATCAATCAAACTCTAGTAAGTACTGCAAGTGTTGTGTATTTTAAATGTATAGGCCATTAAAAAAAAGCAAAGATCTCAAACATGAGGTCAATCCGTGGTCTTTCCTTAAATTGTTTGGAAAAAATTAAATGCCTCCATACCTGACTCTTAACACCTTTATCCACATATCCATATATTTGGTAACTTAGGTCATTAAAGTCATTAAAAATACAATACCCTAACCTTATATTTTTTTTTGATTTAAACCTCAGGAAAGTTATATTTTATAATATTTTTAACAAAGCCTACACAAATGAGTTCACCCGGAATATTCTAAGCGCCTAGGCCTATAAAGTCACATAAAAGGAGAATACAATGCTGTAAACTATCAGAATTTTTTTTGTTTCTAGGAGAATGGGTCTGTCACAGAGGTGGATTATGTGTTAAAACGACTCGTCCATGGTATGGGTTCATCACGCGCCAACTCCAGAAATGGGTTCTTTTCTGTACTTGTGGCTCTTCTTTCTACTGTTAAGTCCATGAAAGTGGCCGACATTTTAAATTTAGTCAAGAAACACCTTTGCATTAAAAATAATATAACCAAAACTGTAAGTTGGTTAGTCTGTAATTTAATTTTAATATGGCTAAATTTAAAAAACAAATTTAAACTTATGATATATTTTCAAGACTTTTTTAGCCACACACATTCACTTACTCATCTAGGCTGAATCTGCACTAACTTATATCTTAAAACTCTGGTGGATTTCATGTTTTGTTGTGCTTCAACATGTTTAAATGGGGTGAATATATTATATGCACCATCCAAAATGGTTATAGGAAACATTGACAGTATGTCCTTCATTACCACATTTTATGTTTCATCTGATGAATTTTGCACACACCTCCAACACTGGTATGAGACAAACTACACAATGCTTTCAACAAGAGTGTATCAACTGTTATCCCTGACATTTTAAACACATAATAATTCAGCCTTAATTTTGATGGCTGCCCTCATTTAATTTCGAGACATATCTTGTCCCAATTTGTCAATTTATTACCTAGAATGGAAATAAACATACTAATATTGCTAAATTTTCATCACACATGGGAACAAAACCTGGATGTCTTAAGAAGCAAGATGGAAAGAGGGGGATTCAATTTATTAAGTATATCATAATAACAAAATTCTCTTTTTCTTTTACTATCACGTCTTACTACCTGTTCATTTTATGTATATATATATTAATTATTGTGATTGGTTAGGAATGAAGAAAGAAATATTTTAGAGGTAAGGAGTGTGAGAAAGAGTGTTGGTAAAACCACTCTCAGAAGGCCTGACCTTGATGGGATTGAAACCCTGATCTGCCTGTCATTGGCGGTCTAGTTTATTGTGAGATTCGGTGACCTGGCGGTCTAGGGGTAAGGTGTCAGACTTCTGTGCTGGCGGCCGGGGTTCAATCCCAGGTCCCGGCACTGATTTATCTTATAAACAAACCCTTCCTTCACCTCTGACAAGACATCTTGTGAATGTGGGGAATGCCAGGCCTCCACCGTGGTTCGGATTCCACGTTAAAACTGTAAGTCCTTCATTTCATCTCACAATCACTCTACCATTACACATTAGCGTAAGTGCGTACAATCCGAACGGGTAGTAAGACGCGGTGCTAATAATAATAATAATATTGTGAGATTGGTGTCTTGGACTATAAAGCCACCGGTTTTTGATTATTTGTCATGAGTATGCTTGCTATAGTGCAGTGACATGTGATGAGAATTTTTTCAAACAAAATGAAAACATTCTTGTCAAATACCACTATACCCATTACACATTAACATAATTAGTATGTACAAATGCGTACAACCCAAACAATTAGTAGGATGTGATGATAAAAAAAAATCTACACACACTAATGGCAATGGTTCTTGAATATTTGTCATTGGCATTGATTAATTCAACCAGGATGCTTTCTCTTGATTTCAAATATGATGCTCATGACAAATATTTTAGGACTGTTGACATTACACTATGTAGACAATTAAATTAAATGCTACAATTGTATCAATATTTTATTTATTTTGGCCAATAAGTTTTTTTTATTGCAAATACTGAAAAAATACTGGCCTTTGATTGAGCTTCCTTCCATGCTACCTTAAAATCTGTGACACCTGCCTTTTTAGCTATCAAGGTGTCCTGTGCTCTTATATTTGTTAATGCAGGCTGTGCATATCCAAGAGAGGATTTAAAACACAGAAACTACTAAAGACTAGTTGATCTCGGTGGTCTTTGGGTAAAGTGCTTGCCTCAGAACCTGATGTTTATGGGTTCAAACCCAGTCGAGGTTGACAGATTTTTCTTGCATAGTAAAAATCCTTAGCACAACCTCTTTGGAGAGGAAGTAAAGCCGCCGGTCTCATGTCAATTTTGACATGTAAAAGAACCCTGGAAGGTATGTGAAAATACCTTTCCCGGCAAAATTGGTAGTTCTTTTCATGCATGTTCATCAAAATTCTCATGTACTGATATAATCAGTCGGTTCAGGAAGTGCATGTTAAATAACTCAAATAAATATTAGTTAAAATAAGAATAAACTAAAAACTAGTTGAAGACAAATCATGGAAACATTTATTTAATGAAAAACCTACTTGACTAAATCACTGTGCACTAAAGTTTATGGAAGGTACCGGTCACAACCTTTATTGCTCTACTCAAACAAAACTTATTTCAGTCTTATGTTTTAAAATTCTTAAATATTTTTTCTTTTGTGAAGAAAATAATAATTTCCCCCCATATACTAATATTTATATTTTATTTGAGTCTTCAGCCTTAGATTCATTCATGAGGGCTCGTCCCATCTATCCGGAGCTATGCATGCTCTCAGCCCTTTGGCCAGTTAGTGCTTCCTGCACCATCTGGGAAAATGCTCATGTACAGTACTAGCGATGTTCTGAAATTGTGATATTTTCCCATTGCGTTCCACACTGGATATTCTAAGAGCGAATAAGAAAGTGCCTACAATTTATGTCAAAACTCTTATTTTCACATACCTTCCAGGGATCTTTTACATGTCACAGTTAACATGTTACTTCACCTTCGAATGAAGTTGTGTCACCTATATTTTTATTTCTCAGTAAAAATTCGTTGACCTTGGCTGGGTTTGATCCCACAAACATCGGGTCCTGAGACAACATATTTCCACAAGACCACCAAAGTCGACACTCATACAAAACACAATTAAGAATAATTCTGCTTGTACATGGCTTATTAGAGTGGCAGCCAAACCTTTGGCACCTTTCTGAGGCGATGTCCCACTGCTTGTAAAGTAGCCCTCTTCATCATGACATAACCCATGTTTACTTGTTCCAGGAAGAAGCAGAAATATACACAGGTCAGATTTTGGTATTTGGTGCTCTGATTCGTTCGGGCCAGTTTGTGAGCAAAGCTACAGTAGAAGAGCAGCATGAAGTGCTTAGTAGCCTGCTCATTGCTGGTCAACAAAGGAGCTACCTGCCTATAGCAGCATACACGTTTCTGGAGGAACTCTTGCTTCAGGTTAGTCGCAATTCTCATCTCATATATCCATACAAATCCCTAGATGGCAGCAACTTTTTTGATGTTATTTTCATGAAATTTGTGCTGCCAAAATATCTATCCTCAGAAATTACATAGCTGCTAACACACAACTTTTTCATAGTATTTATGAAAATATCACTACTTTTATAATTTCAAAGTATTTTGATTATTTTAAGATTTTACAAATTACATTGATGATAATATTTGAAATTGTTTTCTGTCATGGATCTCAATACTATGCAAGATTTGTGTCATGCTTTATAATTAGAATGGTGTTCTTAAAGTGAACACACCCTTTGTTAGGTATAAGATTTTTTTGCTAATTTTGTCTAAGGAGAAAGAATATGTTTTAAGTAAGCCGACTAATATTGGTGTACTTTAACTAGTACCAGTAACTTAAAGATACATCTAAAACGGGTACACTTAGCTTATTTTTTATAAACAAAGCAATTTTAATTTTTAGTTATTTATTTTTATTTAACCCTGTATCTTACTACTCGTTTGGGTTATACACTTAAGTATTAACTATGCTAATGGGTAGAAATTAGGCAGGTATAACTTAGGAGTAGTGAACCTGCATTTGTTTGGAGGGAGGGTGGAAAACCATATAGAAAAACATTCCTTCAGCCCACCGGATCGAGATTCGAACCTCGATCTTTCCATCCTCTGCAGTCTAGCTCAACACGAAACTAGTGCGTCAGCCAACTACACCACCGAGGCGAATTTTAGTAATCTAGATTAATTGTTTAGAATAGATTTACATGTTCTATTGTTTTCCTTCAAGTGTTGGCAACTATAGAATGTGTTATGAATTAGTCGATTATGCCAATATATGCCAAGTAGTGGTGGGCAGGATCTCGAAAGCTTGAGAAAAGTTTGCGAATTTATCTATTCCCGAAGTTGGGCAAGATTAGCTATTTTTTTGGAAATCTTGAGTGTGAACTAAAGCATGCTTAGTGTTCCAGTAGGTACTTTTGACTCATCTCTTTTGTAGATGGTCATTGTTTTGGTTTGTAGCTAGCTGGAGAGCTGCCAAGTGCACTCTTGAGTTAAAATTTTGTGGGAAAGGGCCTGAAGAAAGCTTGTTTGAGTGGGAAGAAAAAGTATTTAATTGTGTGTGTAGGAGGGATGTAAAGATAGGGTTATCTTTGCATGGTAAACTTCAAGGTCAATTACTTTTGAGCAAATAAACTTCTGAACAATGATAAAAATAAATTTTTAATCATTTATTAAGTGACAATATGCATTTCTAAACGGTAATTTGAGCCAGCTTCCTGTTCTCGAACATTCTACCTCCATCCATGTGTTTTTTAATATCTTATTTTATTCTGCTGGAAGCTTCCATGAGCAATAGATATATGTGAAAGATGGGGCAATAGAACCTCACTAGGAGTCCAGTCCTTGATGTAGTTGGACTGTAGCTCCTGTCCGCGATCCCTACGATCGTGCTATCGGCCGCGTATGTAGTTTGTCGATGGCATGATCTATTTTCTCTTGAAATAAACAGAGATTTTGAATTTAATGAATGTCAACTTAATAAATATGTATTTATTACATAATATTTATTATAAAACGTGGCCCAAACGAGGGGCGAGTGATATAAAGAGTGAGATAAATAAACCTCATTCTTTTATAAACCTTATAAAAAGGCTTCCAATCGCGTGGCAATCAAACCACATTAGCTCATAACTCATCAATTAGTGCCTAAACATGGGACAATTCAAATAAACCATAAGTAAAAGAAGAAAAAGCTCATCAATAGTCTTGGAAATGCACTTGTAAATGAATTATTAAGTGGAAGGACTGCCTTGTAAAACTTGAGATTCGATATCAGCGCAACTCCTAGAGAAGTCCATATATTGAACTATTTGGACTATTTAACCGACACCTAGCTAGAGTTGCTTGTCAAGTTTGGTCTGAAAGAGTGAAGGGAGAGGGGGCTAATTGTTGTATACATGGGTCAAGTTTCTTGGAAGGGAAAGGCCAGAGTCCGGCTTTTATCAAAGACCACTCACTTACTTTGCAGAAATCCCCATCTTTATTTATAGGTTGAACTCAGATAATCAGTAGTATGGTTTTCTTTATATTTCTTATTCTTAAGAAGGGGAAGAAAACATTTTTCATTCGACTGACTTTCTCGTATTAGATTGGTTTGCTGGTGTCACGATTGGGGTTCAGTAGAGTGTACTGAGGGTGTCTTTTTCTTAAAATGGTTCTAAACAAGTATTTTTATTTATTTATTTTCAGAACTGCATCTTACTACCCGTTCGGGTTATACACTTATGTACTGATTACTCTAGTGTGTTAGGCATCAGGAAGTTTAAATTAAGAGGAGGTGCATCCATATTTCCGTGAAGTGTGAGCGGAAAACTATTTAGGGAAAACTACCTGAGTGCACCCGACTGGAATTGAACTGTGATCTCCTTGTATTCAGCATGTCAGTTGAACACGGTGGGTAACACACTATTAGACTGGATTACTGGTGGTAGAAAGATTGAAGTTCAAACCCTAGTCGGGTGTAATAAGGGCATTTTCCCCTAAAATAGTTCCCCACTCTCAATCTATGCAAATGTGGGTACATTCATTCTAATATGTTACCTTCCTCAATCCAATTAGGGTAATTAAAGCATGTGTATAACTCAAATGGGTAGTAAGTCGCAATGAAAAAAAAACTATTGTGATGACTACCAAGAGTGTCGATGAAGCTTTATTAGTGTCGGGCGAGCTAGTTTGTAAAAATATATATTCGTGAGGAGTTTTTAGGGGGAAAAAGGAAAGGGGAGGCGGGCACATATACATATAAAACATAAATAAGAAATTGTGTTTTTTACTTTTCATTCTTATATTACATCAGCCAGACACTAATTATTATTATTATTAGTTTGGAGCTTTTAGCTTTCAGGACCCCAGTTTGCTTGGTTTCAGTCGGAACACAATGTTCCTTATCTTCACAATTTTCTATTCCAATTGAATCTTCTCCTTCTACATCTCACCTATTTAATTCATTGAATTCTCCCAAATTAACTTTTGCCAAGCTTTAAATTCTAATTAAAAATAAAGCTTTGTTGTCGACTCTTAAGTCTGTTGTGCAATCACCAGCTGGGTCACAGTCTGGGTCAGCAAGCGCTGATGATGGTTTTACGATTGTGTCATGTCGTAAAAACAATTCAGCGAATTCTAACGGGAGCGAGGATCCGCCGGTTCAGCGCTCTAGTGGCAGAAAGTCGCTGACTGGTAATAAAACAGCCATCGACCTACAAACAGTGAACAAAATTTTCAAAAAAAATTCTTTATTCGTTACTCATTTTTCTCCTGAAGTATCTTCCCTGGCCATTCAATCTTATTTGACTAAACTCAATCTTGAATACCTTGTCTGTTCAGAATTGAAAACTAAATTCAATTCATATTCCTCCTTCCATATTTCTGTCAAAGAAAATAATGTTCCCATAATAAACAATGGTGATATTTGGCTCTCTGGCTCTCTCATTGCACCTTACTATAGGAAGTTGCTTCCAAAGCAGATAATCTGTGAGGAGTCCCCCTATGTGTCTGCACCTGTAAAAGCTGCTGTTGAATCTGACCTTGGCTCTCAAAAAGATTCAATTTGAGCCCCCACTCGTTACCACCGATGGAGGTCTGGAGGATACCTCCCAACCCAGCTCCCAGTGAATAATAGTGATATTCTATTATATTATCAAAATATTCGTGGTCTACAAACCAAATCCAGGGAATTATTTACACATGTTTGTTTGAATGAATTCTCTATTATTTGTTTGGTTAAAACTTGGCTCTCTAGTGAGTTTGTTAATGAAAATTACTTTTACTTTAAGTACAATGTTTATAGAGCTAACAGGTTGTATGCTGAAGCTACTGTCTCAAGAAGTGGTGGTGTTCTCATTTCTGTCATTTATTCTATTTCTGGTGTAGCCAGGAGGACTGACCTAGAGAATAATATGGAATGTGTCTGGATTAAGATCCCAACATTTTATTGCCAAAAACTGTTAAATGGGAACATATATCTTGATCCCCAAATAAGTCGAAGTATTTAACAGTTACTTTACATTTCTTGTATATGTTTTGGCTAGCTAACCTATCGAATAATACTACTTGGTGATTTTAACTGCCCCAAATTTGATTGGATATATCATCATGCTCAGAACATTTCACATTTCTACACAAGATTAAAAGCTACTCAGCTTCTTGCTTCCACTAACGTATTAGGATTAGAACAACTTAATGAAGCTGATAATTTCAATCTTCTACCACACTGGGAATTAGTTGTTTCTATTATTTATCATTTAGAAATTTCCATTTTTTAAGGTTTATCTAGTTATTTGCAGTTGTCCTCCTAACCGACTGTCAAATTTAAATTTTCTAGAACACATCAAAGGTTTTTTGTTCTTTTTATATCCCCTTTCCTATATCCCAGGGTCCCACTTATTAAATAAAATTGTCCATACTATTATATTATTATTAGCACCGCGTCTTACTACCCGTTCGGGCTATACACACTTACGCTAATGTGTAATGGTAGGGTGATTGTGAGAATGAAATGAAGGACCTACAGTTTAACGTGGAATCCGAACCACGGTGGAGACCTGGCATTCCCCACATATTATTATAATTATTTGGAGTGATCCCATTGGCTGTCAGCAAAATTTCAATCTTCTATCACCCTGGAAATGTGACCCAATAAGTCCCCATGTATCAAATTTAATTTTGATTGGAGGACATAGAATCTACTACCCTTTTTTCCCCCTTTACACCCCTTTGAGCAATGAAATTTGAAAAGCCCTAAAAATTTCACACCCAATTCTATAGAGAAACATTCATTTTAAAAGGCTTTATGTTGACTAGTTGAAAGATGCACGGTCAGGAAATTTTGAAAACTTTCGACCCCCCTTTTTCATCTCTTACAGGTTGAATTTCATAAAATTCGGTACGATCTCTGATCTAGGCCCAAATAGGAACCTTTACTCAAAATTTCAATGTTTGAAACCATTAAGCTCTTTTAACAAAACCACAAACTCCCCCACCTCATTTATTGTCTCTATAGGCAAAATTGGCCCTGTAGTTTAGAATTTTAAGCAATAAGGTATCATCTTCATATATCCACAATCATGTGAATATTAAAAAATCAATATTTATTTTAATATGAGAGAGAAAACAATAAATACTCAAATTTGTGCTTTATACTTCTAATATTTAGATATGGTATTTTTAAATAGCAGTTGAAATGGACTATTTGAACAAATTTAACTGTAGATAAATGTTTTCAATAGATAATTCTTCCATGATATCAGTTTTGGTAACCACAAATTGAGAAATAATGTTATAATAGAGACAAAACTACAAACTAGCTTATAAGTTGTATAATATTAACTGGTTTCCATATTATTAAGACTAATAACTAGGCCTATACCTCAATAAATAAAGGGTATAGTACACCACATAGACTTTCTTTCTCCTTTGTCTAAAAATGGAAACATTTATTAAAAACTCGTAAGAAATGGGAAACCAGATAATATACATTTTTGCAGAAACATGATGGAAAAAAAGAGCATCATATTCCACCAAGAGGCATAAATGAAAGAAACTTATTATTCCTTATTCATATTTCATAAAAACATATTGTTCATCAAAAAGCCTAACAATAAACTCCCGATTTCCAAGACCTCAATTTAAAAGAAAATATTTGCCAATAGCTCGGAAGCTAGGGACCATCCATAAATTACATAAGGATTTTTTTTGGGGTGGGGGTGGTCAGTATTTTCTTAAGTTTTAGTGTGGGTGGGCAGAATCCATCTTAACTAAGGATTTTATCAATGTTTATGGTGAGACAAATTAAATTAATTGATAAATTAATTTGAGTTTAAAGTGAGTCGTTTAAAAAATGCTCACTTGATTGTGCTGTAATCACTGGGGATCGCATTTAGAGATCCCAACGTTGAAGGAGTAAAGCCTCGAAAAAGAGCGCAACACATTTAACCTAGTGGTTGTGGATCTGTTCTTTCCTTGTCTGTGCCCTAGATCCATCATCTCACATAGTACAGAGTACACTATCAGTACACACAGGAATATCCTCTTGTCCATTAATCATAGTCGAAGAACTTTCACTGTAGACTTCTCTTCCTTTCTTATTACTTAAATTACATTCATGTAGGCCTACATTCTTCCCACATTCTTCCCACACTGTTTCCACCTCTTTGTCCTCGATGTGATTTTGAGAGATAATCAGTAGTATCATTAAAATTTGTTCTGGATCAAGGTATTTATTACCTTTAGCATTTGACTGACTCTCTAACTACCTTATTTTCTTGTAAGACACAAGAAACTTTAAAAACTTTTTTTACCCTGATTTATGATGGTTTATCTTTGTATTTCAGATAAATGGGGATCATTTTCAAAAGCTTATTTGGCCCATCATGAAGGCTGAAGTAAAGAAACCTTTAGCCAGTCATTCATTGGAAAATTTGTATTTCTTGTTAATAAGCCAGAGGCTTTTCCCTAAAGTAATGAGTAGCAAGCTTCTTATGAAAACTGTTGGTGTGCCTGAAATTATTCATAAGGACTCAATCTTTGTCCTTAGTACACTACTGCTGGTAAGTTTGTGTGTGTGTCACAGTTTAAGATTTAAAAAAAAATATGATTTCAAAAGATGGGTCGATCTATTTTTTTACGATTTTGAATCTTCATTTTACCTATAAAGTTCAATCTTAGAAATCAGTTTAAGCGTAAGGTGCTAACTTTCCTATAGTGATAGCTTTGGTTTCATTTTCTTTATTTCTGATTTTGTTTGCAACTCTCAAATCTAACTATTTGTTATATCTTAAATATCATGAAACGATGTAGGATTAGAAGCAGGGCTATGGTGTCGGAGTCAGAAGCAATTTTGGGTGGAGTTGGAGTCAAAGTTGATAAAAATGTAATAACCCCAGCTTTGGCTTTAAAATAAAAACTTATAAAACTATAACAATATATGTATGATATGTAACATTTTAAGTTTAAACTATTTTTCTTCTTCAGGACCAATATTTGACATTTGTATTGACCAATCCATTCAAATTTAAATTCACAATGTCAAAGACGCTTCCCATAAAATCATCTGTATTAGAGCATTTTACACAAGGGCACCCACATAATTTTTCTCCATGGGAGACAAACCTGGTGTTATGGAATATCCCCCAGTATGGCGGAAAATTTATTAAATTGAAGCCTCGAAAGACACTTTCTAAGGCAATCCTTGTTTCTTGAAAATAAGATACAACATAAGAAAAATATTTCAAACTCCTTATATTTATGCAACCTCAGAATCCTAGGGGGGAGACAGTTGCTTCCCCCCCAACTGATTTTACAGCAGTAAATGTGTTATTACTAATTAATATACATTAGCTATTTCTGAAGGAGCTCTAGTTTGAGTCAGACAGTAGAAAAATAGAGGAGTCGAAGGTTTGGCATACTGTCTCCCAGCACTAATTCAAAGACTCGAAGGAACTATCCCTAATTATATCATTTTGTTCAGAAAGTGCACATCAGATAAATCAAAAGCAATGAATACTATTAAACCTACAAATATGGGATATTAAACCTAAAAATATAGGATATTATTATTATTATTATTATTATTATTATTATTATTATTATTATTATTATTAAAGTTTCTTTATTGGTCTTACAAACTAATATGAATTAATCCACCAAAATGAAATATAATTATGGCAATATGACTTAGATGCTATGATAAAATTGTTAAATACTATATATTTGAACACCAAATTGATGTTATTTTATATAAATAGTTGAAGTATTCATAAGTTTTACACTTCTCAAATTTTGAATTAAATTCCATTGAATTTGAATCTGGGATGTATTTTAATTCTAGAAATTCTGAATCCGATTCACTCTTTAAAATATTAATATTCAGAATTTCAAACCTAGATATGATTTGCACAAACTTATATCAGACTGATATTAATTGATTTTTTTTCTTCAGCAAATATCAAATTCTTTTCATATACACCATCCTGTGTACAAAGAGTTTGCTGAACAACTGGCAACATCACCATTGTTGCCTGACTTTTGGAGCCAAGGTGTGGAGCCATTGTTGGCTAAACCCAACAATAACAGGGATCTCTTAATTATTCACATTTTTCAAGTGGTAATAGCGAATCTCACAGACAAGACTCAGGTTAGTGCTAGTTTAAGTTTTGCCCGAGTTTAACATGTGTAACTTAAAGGTGTATTTAACTAAGGGAAAAATGACAAACTTGACATAAGAATCAAACCCTGGACTTTTGATTTTGCACTCCATTGCTCTAACATTGGCTTATTCTGGTTTATTCGAATCGAGAGCAATCTTTCACTAGTTGTTGTGTTAAGTATAACTGTGGTAACTCTGACAATTGATGTATTGGGCACTCAAAGCTATCCATGATTGTGATAGTGGATAGTTTTTGAGTAGCTGATAAATAGCATATTTGGCTTATTTCTTGTAAAATCACCTAATTTGAGGATATCACTTTGCCCTTAGATCTCAGATATTCTTTTCCTTAGTAAGTATTTACAAGTTGGAGCCCCCCCTCATGCTTCATGAAATAAGTGCTTAGGAAGCTATTTGGTCCAAAAAAGGATGAGTTTAGGAGGTTACAAAATGAGTTACATACCTTGTACTCATCACAAGATATTGTTAGGGTGATAAACATTTGTAGATTACGGTGAGCAGGACATGCAGCACTAATGGGCGATTCTAGAACCTTGTTCAGGGTACTGACTGGCCAACCTAATGGAAAGAGACCATGGGGAAGACCAAGACGCAGATGGGAGGATAACATTAGAATGGACCCGAAAGCGATAGGGTATGAGGAAGGAGACTGGATAGAGGTAGCTCAAGATAGTAGGTGGCATACTTTTGATTGCAGTAATAAACTTTCAAGTTCCTAATGCTTTGAGTAAGTAAGCCTATATTTAAAAGATAGTTAAATTATAAACCTACAAGGACACAGATGTTTGTCACAATATCAAAGGTCCTTTGGATGACGAAATTATATAATTTTGCTCCCAATAAAACTTTAGCTTCCTAAGCATGTTTTTTTAATATACCTACCATATACTCCAGGAGTGTTTGGAACTAGATGAATTAAGGACTGTTTAGCAAATGTATATTCACCTTGATAAGGTGTTAAATTTATTTACCAGTTAAGATTTGATTAAAAGTTATTTTCAATATAATCTTGTCATTAAATACTAGTTTTTGATTTTTAGAGGCTAGATTATGACTTTTAATAAATAAAAATTGTTAGCTTTCCTTAGTAGAAAAGATTAAAACACAAAAACATAATTTTGGGTGTCTGAATAACTCTAGTACAATATTAACAATTTGCAATAGTAATTATTATGAGTTATTAATCATCATAAACTCTTTCAGCCTGTAGCCAGGTAAGTTTATTAAAAAACCTCCAACATACTCTTACCTGAGTGATTAATAATATAAATAATTAATTATCACAGTTGACCTTTATGGTTTTGTAGCAAGGGGTATGTTTATCGAGCCAAGGGTTCCGGGTTCAATTCCCCTCATGGCTGACAATTTATAATTGGTGAAATATGGGTTTACCCTTCCACATATATGAATTAACGGCACACCCTAATATTTGTCAACACTAATATATGAAAATACAAATAGCTTCGAAACCTTTCATAACTTTTAAATACCTACCATCACATTGCATTCCCACTAAAGTATAGATACACTGTAGTTTTTAATATATTTTTCCCTATAATGTTCCTTTAAAATTCCTAAATATGCCTTATTATCACCACCAGTATCTTCGGGTACAAATTGAACTTTACTTGTTTCAGATAAGCATGATGTTGTCTGCTAACTTCTTATCCATGATGATGAAACACCTCACCATAAACACATCTCCTAAACCAGAACTCACCATTGAAGCCAATAAGGCACTTCGTTTAGTAACAGACACATTTACAGAGGATATGCAGGACAATGATGAAACTATTTTAGACATATTACGCAAATTTCTTTTCTATCCAGGTCGATTAATGTTTGAGAAATTTACAGGTAAGAATTCTGATTTTAATGATTTTTTAAGCCTAAGCAAATCCTAGATATTTCTCCTTGTGTCAACCATAACTTAATAGGATATTGGTGGTAAAGGAATTATTTTTTTTAAATACAAACATATTTTTAGGAAGTAAACATTGATAAAATTTTATTACATTAGTATTATTTCACAGGTATTTATATGGTATATTAAATGTGACAGTTTTGGATCATTTGACTTGACGTATAACTGTATTAAAAGGGTTTGAATAAATTTTATATTTCAAAAAAGTTCCTTCCTATCAAAGTAGAGCTTTAAAATTTTTACACATCTTGTAATATTTTTTTTTATATGACAATCATGAATTCCTGGCCATATAATAGTTATTATTATTATTATTATTATTAATGTGCACTTTATGAACAAACTGTTTATCTCTTACCTCGATTTATAAACCAACTAATAGAATAAACGTGACACCCAGGCCCCACTGGCCGTAATTTTATTGCAGTGAAAGGGGACGCCTCATTTTCACAAATTATATATTTTGGTCCATACCGTGAAATTAATACAGGACTTAAAGCTCAGTAGGCTGACACACTAGTGTACCGACTAATTTAAGGTGTTGAGCTATACATCATTTGACTTTATAACTAAACTAACTTAAACTCTCCATAAATCCACACCATAAACAAAGAATGATATACTCATTGAGATTAATAATGTGAACATATTTATGTGTTTTTGAAGGTACTCGCACAGTACAAATTTTGTCAAATAAGCTCAAAGCCTCTGGCGTCAAGGAACTAGCCACACTGTACCAGAATGTGGTAACATGCAAGATGGACAAAGTAACTGGTCTTCAAGGAGAAACAGAACCATGGCACACTGCTGAGCGTAAATATGCTGGAGAGCTTCTCACCAAGTCAGTAATTTTTCATAGTATTATTCTTTTAATCAAATAGAACCCTTTAATTAAATACAACTAAATCATTTTTGCAATAAATTCATACAGCCCCACTCTATTCTCTTAGAGTGGTCTGAATTTACAAATAGTTAAGTAAGGAATCTTATTTGAACTTTATTGTACATATGGGTCAAATCCACAAAATGGAACTTTGGGCCTATGAATAACTCTTTGCTAGTTTTGGATTTTTAGCAAGGGTCTACAAACCTAATAATGAAGTGTGTGAGATTAGATAAACTGTTGAAGTGGGTTTCTCTCTGTTAGAATAATGTCAAGTCCTGGATGGGAATTCATTACCAAACAGTGCCCATGACATTAAATTATTTCATTTTTTTAGATTTTTGATTTAACTATGCTATCTATGCTATGCTATCAATAAACAAACACATTATTTAATTTGGTTTATTCTAAAATTAATTTAGTTGTCCTATTTCTATGGACAGTTTTTAAAATAAAATTTCTATCAAACATTATCAAAAACGAACAAAAAGGGAAAATGTAGTCAGCTCATCATCATAATCATCATCATCATCATCATTATTGTGTCTTGCTACCCGTTCGGGTTATACACTTTAAGTATTAATTACGCTATTGGATTAGGAATTGGGAAGGTTGACTTAGAGGAAGTGAACCTGCATTTGCGTGGAGGGAGAGTGGAAAACCATTTAAAAAAAAAAAACAGTTCACCCAACCGAGATTCGAACCTCGATCTCCCTGTCCTCGGGAGTCAGTTTAACTCATTAACTTATTATTATATTAAAAATATGGTGGAACCAATGATACAGCTAATTATATTTTAATTGACTTTAGAGTTTTCATTTAAACTTGTATAAGCAAGTTCTATTTTGAACAAAATAACATCACACAAGTGAACACATCATCATCATCATCACCAACAAAAACCACAACCTTTTCCAATCTGTGGCCGGGTCAGCTAGTAAAATGCCTCTATCTTCCTCTAGCCTTATACCATTCTACTGCCTTTAATTTATTCCATTATTCTCCTCTCACTTGAACATTTTCTGCTATCCACTTCTTTCATCTATTTCTTGACCTCCCCTGCGGTCTTTTTCCCACATACTTCATTTCCAACATTTTCTTTGGCATCACTCTTTTTCCATTCTCATTGCATGCCCATACCATCTCAGTCTTGCTTTCTCTACTATCTCATGCACTCCCTGTACCCCAACTCTTCGCCAGATAATTTAATTCCTAATATTTTTTCTCCTCGTGACAGCTAACATACTACTCACAAACTTCATTGTTCATGTTTCTGCTGCATATGTGACAATAGGTGCAAAGTACGCCCTGTACAATACTTGCTTACACTTCAAGGAGATGTCTTTTCTCCATAACAGGTCTCTTATGCACCAATATAAAAATTCTCCCTGCTGTCCTCTTCTCATTAAATCCTGTCTTTTTCCACCTTTCTCTTCAATCACGCTTCCAAGATATTTTTCGTTCTGTACTTTTCTCAGCTCTATCCCATTCAACCTTAGTACTTGATTAGGCCTTAACCTCTTCTTGTCATTACACTTAATGTTTTTTATTATATTTACTGCGTGTTACATTTGTAATATTGGAAATAAACTAAATTATCGGCAACTGAAATACTGAAAAGACAAGATAACTAAAGGTTAATATATTTTTTGTTCTAATATCCCACAATTATATTGAGCTAACTATTATTATGTATTACAACAGTTATAAATACAGTTCATATTCATAATTTGGATATTTTTTTCTTCAAGTCTCTAATATTTTAAAGATTTGGGGATCTAAACCAACCTTCTCATATTAATTGTAATTAGTTCTTGAAAAATAACTTGATGTAATATAAACATAGGGCTACTTGTGGGCAAAACTGAATGAAAATTATTCATGCAATTATTTCTTTTTAGGCTGATTAGTAATGCACCAGCTGTTCAAGATGACCATGAATGGAAGCTTGACATGATGAAGTTTTTTCTTGAATTGGGAATGTTTCATCCAATAAATAAGGATGAAAATAATGTTGTCAGTCATCTTCTGGCAGGTAACGCCTGCAAGTCATTAAAATATTTTTTAAATATGCATTAGAGTCTCTCTGAATGCTTTTTTAAACAGTTAAAAAACACTTATTAATTTTGACTTATCTAATTTTAATTTTAACTGTATGATTCGTTTCCTCTTTATTAATATAAAGTTGAATAGTTTAATTCTCTCAGCAGAATAATAAATTGAACTTTTGTTTAACCCATGGGTTTGATTGATTATATAAATCCATGTAATATTGTATAAGTATATAATTGAGTTATCATCAACACACTTGAGAATGGCATTTGCTAACTTTAAAATACATTGAAAATTCACTAAAGCAATTTTTTTTTTAGATCTTCTGTGTTAGCGGAGATTTGAGTATATTAAATATATGGCATTATATGGTATATTTTACAAGTATAAATTTTAATGAAATTTATGATGAAAATGAGATAGTATCAAATGATTTAGAGCTGTATTGAGATTGTGCAAAAGCACTATTAAATAATAAAATGTAAGTGGCATGGAAGAAAGCCAACCTGAAAGGATAGATATAGATAGGGCCATATGCAAGAATTTGACTAAGTGGATGCTTTGTTGACACTAGCGTGGGTTTGTTTGCGTCATCGTAGGCTAAAAGGGGGAGCAATGGTGGGCTAGGGACCACACTATTGGTCTACTAAGCATTCAATAAACGTTCTTCCATACCGCCTGTAGTTAGGTTAGGCATTGATAGAAATAATTAAACTTTTCTCTTCAGAATTCTATATTCTCTTTGCTATTATTTCTCGCATAAATACTTATCTTATATATATTTTTTCAACGGCTTTATCCTAAGAAGCGATACAAAGAAAACCTCATGCAACACCTGCATTATTCACCCACCCAGCAAGACCTTCATTTACGAAAACACCTACCCCTAGATCTGATTACAAATAGACATTCAGAGCACTGTTTAGATAAATACAAATATATTTCTTGCAATCAATATTTATAACATTTTATTACATTATTAGTGTTATTGTATAAGTTTTGATAATATCTAACAAATAGTGACTCTACATATCCCTTATGTATGCATACATGAAAGTAGATTTAGTAATTTTTATTTTAGTTTGTTTTTTTATATAGGGGAGAGGTAAAGGAGGGGGAGTGAGGGACGGACAGACAGAGAGGGAGACATAAAGTAAAAGAGAAAATCAAGTTAGGAAAAAACCACCCTCACTACACCCTACTGGTATCAAACAACGATTTTCTTGTCATCGGCAGTCTAGTCTCTTGTGGGAGTTAGAGCCTAGACCATGTGGCCATCAAAGCGGGTTGCAAAGAATTAATTTAAGATAAAACACAACATATTATCAAAAAATATGTTTGTCTCTAATCTATTTTAACCACACCTTTGAAAAAAGATCACTGAATACAGCGTTTGTTATTTTTTTCTCTTGATAAATTGTTATTTTTCCAACAGGAAGCTTGAAGAATAATTTCTTCCGTTTGTTTGACCAGCACCCTAAACTGGCCTTGCCTCGACTGAATAATTTATGCAACACTCAAAGTGCCATTATTCACCATTTAGATTCCTTGTTGAAAAATAAGAAATGGGTGCAGAGGTTGAGGAAACCTTGGTCACCAGAGGTGAGTGGAATGTTTTTAACCAATACTAGGTAAATACAGTTGTTCAAGAACTTCAGCATTTACTAGAAAACCTGATTAATATTATTTAGTTTTATACTTTTTTTTTTTACTTTTTTGTATGCTATTTGAGAGATTTGTAAAAATAAAAAGTAAAATACCTCAAATACGATTATTATAAAGAAATGGACTTGGTATAACAATTTTAAACATGTGGTGTTGGGAAAATAACAAAATCACAAAAAGAGATACAATTATATTAATATAACTAATTTACCAAAAAAGTGCCTTTTTTGATGTTTATGATTCAATCAATAGACATGACAAAAAATAATTGTCAATGGCACCAAACCTCAAAAGACCTTTTTTTAAATTTTGATTTTAAATATTTTCACTTTAGCTAAAATTGTACATTTTTAAAGATTCTAGTAAAGGTGTACAAAATTTCGACTTGGCTTCAAAACAAACATCTGCTTCTACTTCGCTTGAAAAAAAAATTCTGCTTCAAAGCTTCAACAATAAACATATTGACTGCTGAAATACCCAATTTATGTTTACTTACTGCCATTTTGAGATTTTTGTACATTCAAATCTTGATTGAATTGTATTATTGTTATAATAGCTTAATTCATAAGATTATAACAAAATATTACAAACAATTGGATGATAAAACATTTCCAAGGTTAATATTACGGATGTGCGAAATCCACTTTTTCAATTCGAAGTGAACTGGAATTGAATACATGAAATATTCTCGAAGCTGAATCGAAGTTCGAATATTTTTTGGTAGTTGTTTTAGGCTTGAAAGAATATTATATTAAGGTTATTTAAATTACTTTATACACTAAAATTACTTGAAAAATATTTTATTGCACAATTGTCTGTAATATTGTGTTTTAATCTGATAAATCAAGTTATTATTAAAACATCTAATTCAGTTTCTTCCAATTTTACCCTATGAATTTTAATTTATATGTACAAAACAGCTCAGAATGGCAGTAAATAAACTTAAGTTAAATATTTTAGCTGTCAATATTTTTATTGACGAAGCTTCAAAGCTAGAATTTTTTTCAAAGTGAAGTCAAAGTTGATGTTTGTTTCGAAGCCAAGTCCAAGTTTTGAAGCTTTGCATACCCCTAATCTATATTTGATTCGAGTTCGTATAAAATTGAAAAAAGTGTACTTGGCATTCCCCTAGATTATAAGACTCAAATTTGAATTTGAGATTTGTAAGGAAATTTGAGAATTGGATTTGAGGAATTTAAGATTCAGCACATTTCTTCTCTTTTGTAAGGATGTGTTTATATTTATATAGTTCATAATTAATAGGAATAAAAGGAAATTGTGCTTAGTATATGGTGCACAATTCATAGTAAACAATACATCGTTTTATAATGAAACTTTTGAGTAAAGTATTTCTTAAATCAATTGTTTTTGTTCATTGGTCTAACCTCTTTACTTGACAGTTAAGGTGTTTAAAAATATTTCACTTAAGGCTTCACTTGAAAAAAATCTTTTATTAAATTGTACATTTTAAAGCATAAAACTTAAACTTTTAAATTTGATTTTCATTTGGTTTTCATTTTATTTTCTACTGTCATGAATAATTTGGTAGACATGATTCTCAATAAGTGAATCAAAATTGCAATATTTTCCTGTTATTTTCTATCACATTTATGATCATAGTCATTGACGCTGAAACAAAGAAAATTCGTTAGTGGGTATTTCAAATGTAGACAGAAGGTTTTTTTTTCTATATGTACTAGCCTTTAATTGCCTAGAGCCTCTTCTCGCATTCTCATTGTCTGATATGTTTCAAATTCAAGAGGTGTCTATGCTCTATTTTATGCATATTGCATAAAATAATAAAGCTAAACCAACTTTATTCATTGTGCTCTATTCACTATGTGTCGATTTTGAATTCTATCATTGAAAATAAATTGAATATTGTGTTTCATCTTATTGTCACTATGTGTTATTAGCTATATGTTTTTCATTAATACAAGCTCGTCCTTATACTCACATATTGGTATGTGCTTGAAACATTTAATTGTTTTAGCTTTGTATTTATACTCTCTGATGTCAATATATTAACATAACATATTTTTGATGAACAATAAAAAATAATTCATACAATTTAGCTTGATACTGAATCTTGTTATTACTTTAACAATAAAAACAAGTCTAATGTCTATGAATAAAAACTTGCACATTTGCTTCAACACTAGGGATGTGAAAAAAGTATTGATACTTTACTAATATCGATGTTTTCCTTTCGATAGAAGTTTTTTTTTCGTTACTTTTTTTTTATATCATTACTCACACTCCAGTATGGGATCGATATCAAAAGAAATAACTTCAATCAAGTTATGATTAAATGTTTACTATGGTTAAAGAAGGGTGCAAAATATATTGAAAAAATATATTACAAACTAATCACATTTAGCTATAAAATAACTTTCCATCAGCAACAGTTTTATAGACTTTTGAAAGCTGGTATGATAAAACCTTTCATATCCATCATACATTACTTTCTAACAAACCTTCTAAGATCCAACTCATAACATGACACAATAGACCTGGGTATACTATAATATAGTTAAATCAGTCTAATTTTCAGTGTTTAAATAATTATGAAAATATATTTATTGTGATGCAAAAGTTGAAATTATTATTAGATATTATATTATTTTTTAAAAATCCAGATTAAAATTTTGATACTAATACTTTTCTTACGATACTAATATGGTATCGATGTTTTTCTTCCAATACTTTTAACAAGTACGATATCAATATTTTTCTTTCAGTACCACATCCCTATTCAACACACTTAAAATAACAGTTTAGCCATAAAATACAGGAACTTCAGGTCGACATTTATTTAAAATCGTCCTTTATGTTAGAAAATATGTTTTTTTAAAATTGTGTTTCCTTCATTTGTCTGTATATAGGCCAAAGCTTCATTGCAAAAGATGATAGCTGTGACAAAAGAGCTAGAGTTGCCAAAAAAGGGTTTGCCACAGTCGACTGTTCTCATCTTCCGAACCATGTTCATGCAAATGGGTATTCATTTGTTTATTAACCCTGACCTAGCCATTGAAGTGTTAGAGGTAAAAAAATAATTGGAATTACTCTTTAGTTTAAGTTTCTATTTTCATTGTAAGGGCCATATTTGGTTCTTTCCTGTTATTTTATTCTACCCTTATTTCATGGTCCTTCTTTCTGATATAACATAATGCACCTCAAAAAGCAAAATGAGTTTTTTCTTATATGGCTATGTATTAAGATTATAAAATATTGTCATATATTTATAAAAACCTGGATAAACTAAAAATAAAGGTAAAACAGTTTTTGAGTAGAGAACATATTTTTTTCCAAACACTTATCTTGCTCTTTTTTTAAATAAGAGTCACAAATAAAATTGTTGCCCTCAGATAATTTTTCAGCTAATCAGGGTTTGTGTGCTGCAGGAATTGCATAGCTGCCTCAATGAAATTGACACTGGCAACAGGAAGTTTGATGAAACTAATATGGAGAAAGAAGTGCAATGGGTAGATGTAGTGGTAGACCTCATGTTATCTCTTCTCTCAGTCAACAACCACGCTCTGAGAATAATGATAAACTGGGTGTTCCCACACCTGTGCCCCTTCCTCACGCCGCTAGCCTTGAAACAGATAATACAGGTAAGCTATTTTCTTCTAATCGGTGATGAGCAAGGACGTGTATTTTTTCTTTAACTTACCAATTCAATTATCATCATCATCATCATCATCATCACTATCACTATTAATACTATTACTAAATTTATTGTTGGCACCAACTAAGTATATTAATAGATTACTCACTTTTTTCAGTGGCCGCTTGGTCTAAAGTTTTAACTTGTGTTGGACTAGATTGAGGATGAAAGGTAGATCGGGGGTCGAATCCCGGCTGGGTGTACCGAGGCGGGTTTTTCCAAAAAAGTTGCCCATTCTCCCTTCATGCAAGGGTGGGTACACATAATCTTAATTCAACCTTCCTCATCCCTAACACGTAAGCATAATTAGTACATATGTGTACTTACTTAAACAGTTAGTAAGACGCAGAGTTAAAAACGCCTTTTATATATTATGTTTTATTTTAGGTAAAATTCTTGTACAGTAGAGTCTCAGAAACTCGACCTAATGTGGACTGAGATGGTGTTGAGTTATTGAAATATTGAGTTTTATGAATGAACTTGCTTAATATGCATGTTTACTAAACAAGGATGAATCACAGTGCCGTATTAAACATTATAGGTACAGCTGTGCTTGTACTATAGTATTGTACGGTACAGTAACAGTAGTATATTTATAGTACAATATATTACGTGTTAATATAATGGTGTATATACATTCATGTAATATACAGAAATGCAGTACAGTACTGTACATATAATATTGTATTGATTTGAATAACACAGACTGAATTGGAAAACTAACAAACACAGCACTTGTATAAACACCACAGCACGACTGTTCCACTTGAGTTACATACACAAACTGGGAGGTTATACAGTTGAATGACCTTGGACTGTGATGACTGGCGCCAACAACTGTGTGCACGTGCACGTGTCGAGCTACACAGAATGTTGAGTTGTGAGACACACTTGTACCACAAAATGTCTAAAGTTTGATCCCTTTGAAATAATTTTTTTTCAGTTCCAACTTAAATATACTAGATTGTTCATGATGTTGTGTTTCTGTTTGTGTCAGGTGCTTGACCCAAAGTCTGAAGAGCATCCACTAATTGACTCCTTGGATTTTGATTCTGATGAAGACATTGCTAGTGATGAAGACATTGCTAGTGATGAAGACACCACTAATGAAGAGGCCCTCTCTAATGATGGGAAGCACGATAGTGACACGGACAGCAACATCGAGGAGGCTGAAGAACCTACCAATGTCGAGCTGCAGAGAGCTGTTCGACAGGCTTTAGGGACAGCTGACACAATCACCGATACTGTAACTAAAAACTTAGTCATTATAGTATTTTGTTATAACTAGCTACCCTGATTTCTGGTACAATTATTAGATTTCGTTAAATAAGAAGTAGAGATGGGCCACTCGAATCCTCAAATCCACAAAATCCTGACAAGTATTTGAGATTCGAGAATTCAGTGTTTCACTGGATTCGATGGTCAAATTTTTCACCTCATAAACATAAATATTTTGAATCCATCAATTACTTAGTTAGGCCTACTTGTAAAGCACAACTTAATCCATAATCTTTATTTTGTCAGACAAAAGAGATTAGCATGAATAAAATCATTATTTAAAAAAAGTGGAAAATCTTACATGCCTAGTACCCTCTATGGGAAACTTGAACTCGACCATTTCGGCACATGCTCACTTCTAAAACTTTCTCCTCACGACCAATATTGTAAATATTTTAATGAACTCATTAAAACTCTTCAAAAACTGAAAATCAAAACTAAAATTACAAATAAACTCGAAATAAATAAAACAAATTACTTTTTTTAACAGAAATAATAACACACTACGCATGATACAAATTCAGCCGCCATGATCTATATTATGTTTACTTGCCCGAGTGATGATTAAAATAAAGATACTGTTAATTCTTACTACCCAACTGGTTTTAATTATATACAACTATGCATAGAACCCCAATTTATTGCATACAATTCTTAAGTTAGACATTTTTTTTGGGTTTCATGAAAAATAAATACTGTCTACAGTCAGACAGCGATAAAACTGTTTATTTATCCCTACCAGCCTACCTTATATTGATTGTTTGTTTAAAATTGATTCAGGTAATCTGATCACTTAGTAAGTGCTCTCGAGTTTTAAGAATCATATAACAACTTGCTAACCCATTATTTGTTTATAAATTGATTTTAACTTGGTTATTTTTAAAAAAAATATGTTATTGGAGTAATTCTAGAAATATTCAAACGTAGTCCTGCCTTATAAAATGGGAATGAACATATTGTAGCCAAAAATATGTTCGACTTTTAAATAAAATGCATTCTCATAGATCGATATATCGCAAGAATCGAATATATTTGTTTTCTACACGAAAATAGATAATGGATATATAAGAGAATAAAAATAAAACATACTTAAGGGATTATTGAGTTCACTATTTCCAATGTATTTTTAATTTTTAAGCATGTTGTTTTAGTCTTTAATAAAAATATCCGTTTGTATTTTTATTTTTGCTATCTTAATACAATAAAATATTCTTTAATGATGATTAAAGTTGATCAAAGGATAACTAGGCCTAATCTGTTTAGTTTACATGTGTTTTAGAAACTCAACTCATTCTAACAACACTTTAAAAATTACTAAAAGACACTCAAATGTTGATTGATTTGATTTTTAAACAATAGTATGAGTCATTGTTTAATTTGGCTGAATTTTAACCTGTATTTTGCGAGGGGTGGTTGTGGTTGATTAAAATTGAAAGCATGATTGAAATAAATCTTAATTCACAGCTTAGGCCTATATTGTGTAATGTAGGTCTATTTGAAAATCATTAAAATTTATAACAATTTGTAGGATTCGGATTCGAGCAATAGTGGATTCAACCCATCTCTACTTAATACTATTTAGATTTTGTTGTCAATTTAATTTAAGTGATCACTAATTGAATTAAATCATTTCAGGAATCTTTAGATCTTGATGATATGGATCCCGAAGAGGGTCAAAGAATTAATAAAGAGCTTGCACAGGCATTTAAAAAGTACAAGAGTGCAACCAATAATAGGAAATCTAAAAAGATGCCTAGGAAAGACAAAGCTCTTAGTCACTTCAGGGTTCGAGTTCTTGATCTGATAGAGATCTATATTTCTAGTGAACCCTCTTTGGAGTCATGCCTGGATCTTATCATGCCCTTGTTCCATCTATTAGAGTACTGTATTCCAAACATTCATCAGAAACCTCTGGAGTCAAGAGTGCGCACTTGTATCAGCAAATTAACAGGACTGAAAAAGTTTGAAGTAGGGGAGGTAACACAAGAGCAGTTGGCGGAACTGGCCTCTAAGCTGCTTAGCAAGGGTGAGAGAACATCTGTTGTGTTCTTCGACATGAATCACAAAATAGCAGAGTGTGTTTGCTTTCTAGTGAAAGCATCAAAACATATACCAACACTTGTAACTGTTCCACCTATCCAATGGAAAATGATGAAAAAAATAGAGGTTTCACCTCTTACAGATGTGTTGAGGAATGCACTACTGGACTACTTTCAAAACAGGTAAATGTAATGTAGGGGGAATTTTTTAAATTTTTTTTTATGGATCCTTGTCTTACTACTGTTTGAGGCTTCTGCACCTTAATTATTTTAAAAACCCTTTAGACAAAATATTATCCAGTTATCATCATCAACAACTGTTTCCAACCTGTGACTGGGTTGCTTTAGTAAAATGCCTCCATTTTCCTATATCCTTTCGAGTCTTACAAATAGCAATATCAAAATAATCAACTATCTACTACTTAGATTTAGACCAAACAATAATAACACCAAAACATGTCATCATAGAAGACTAAACTATTATTGAATAAGGAGAAGGAAAAAAAATAAAAATTAAGATATGATTTTGCGTAGAAATTGTGATTTTTAATGCTAACCTCAAATTTAAAAAAAACTTAAATATCAAGAAAACACTCATTTTTCCTGTGATCTGTATTATACTTATAAAATAAGTAAAACCTGATACTATTTATATAAACGGCAGGCCTGGTCTAATGCTATCACCAGTGTTACCGCATTGAAAATTATACTTCATTATGTGGTATATGCCAAATTAAAAATGAATTTGTGTAAAAATTTGTTTTATCGCAAATGTAAATTTTGCATATCCATGGATGAAAAACCACCCTCACAGAGATATGTTGTTGAGAAAGCCATCATAAACTTGATGGCACATTCAGCGATATTAGGAAACTTGTTCAGTCTCTGCAATCAAAAGTCTTCCAAAGATGTTTTCTTTAGACTGAATTTAAGAGTTTCAACACAGGAATGTTAAATAATTTCTTCCTTATCTTTAGTTGAAAGAAAGTCTGGTAGATTGGAGTCTTACACTGCAACAAAGGGATCTCGCATCCAGAAGTAGAGGGTTGAAAATTCTCTGAAATCGGTCTCCAGCTGAGAGTAAATAAGTGAAAAAGAGGGGTAGAAATAACCAGATGACGGTAACTGCCAACAATTAGGGTTTTCCATAAGTCCCTTGTCACTTTGACAACCCTCCCTTGAGAGCTGCTCACATACCCCCTGATAGGTGCCCCCCGTACCTCAGTTTGAGAACCGCTGGCTTATAGCAGCCAAGCCTCTTTGGTGCAGTCATTGAGAAAAAGGAGTCTTTCCATTCTTTTTCACAAAAGCCTGCTCCTTGTTTTAGTTATCTCCTGCCTTTTGCTTGTCATGCAGAAAATGAGTGGGAATTGAGAAATAGTGTCATTTATTTTCCTCCACAGTCCACCCTAATAAACATTTAATCCCAACATGAGTGAAGATAGCAAAAATGTTGTTTATTTCGATACTGATTTGATACCAGAGTGTGAATACTAAAATCAGTAAAAGTATTAAGTAAAAAAAAATGACTAATATCAAAAGGAAAATATCGACCAAGCCTAATGTAGATAATAATTTATAAATATGAGTTAAGAATGACCCTGGGCACGTGACAACAACTGGATAGCTCAATTGAAAGAGCATTGCCATACTTAGCCAAAAGTCCCGAGTTTGGTTACCATGTCTGTGCCATTTTTCAATTTGTTTGTTTATATGGTTTTTATTATTAATAAACAGTAAACATAAACATGAAAACATGAATAAAAGAGAATATGTTATTTAGATACAGTTATAACCTTAGTTAACAAATATACTAGCTTGAATATTTAATCCATAATAACATTGAGTGTGTCAATTTACCTGAAGATATTGATAAAATCAAAGTTATCCAAGACGTTATTTTTAATTCTACTTTTAACATTTATTAACATTTATTATATATTAAAATAAATCATTTAAAAAAATATAGGTTATGTGGTATAGAGCACTAGGCTAAATCATGGTTTAAATATAACATTATTCATAGTGCTGTTATCT
Source organism: Timema shepardi (assembly GCA_902151425.1). Classification (NCBI taxonomy): domain Eukaryota; kingdom Metazoa; phylum Arthropoda; class Insecta; order Phasmatodea; family Timematidae; genus Timema; species Timema shepardi. Next base: position 28,960 of record CABFVX010003189.1, read on the forward strand.
ATACAGTGATGTCATAACTGAAAAACAGTCAGCTGTGGACAGTCAACCTTACAGTTCAACCAAAAGCATCAGTCTACTCTCCTGACCTGATGAAGCTGTCTGTGACAGTGAAAGCTTGTATTTAACAATGTATTTATGTTTTTTTAGTGTTATATCTAAACAATTTCTACTCCAGTATCACCAAGGTAAGTGTGCTGGCTATCCCCCCTTAAAAAAATATAAAAATTCTGTTATTTTATGATTTTATTAAGACATACTTTTTTCTCTTAAGACCAAGAAAACACCCTGGTTTTAGATTAAGATAAATACAATAATTTAAATTGCTATAGATTTGTTAAAGTTTCCTTTTTTTCTGCCAGTTTTAAACTTTTTAAATACATGCAGCATTTTTTTTCAGGGGCTCCCTTCTTCAGCTCGAGCTCTTTCAAAAACTCGTTCAACAAGTGTGGGATGGTAACTGGATTATTGTTACTCTCTTAGCTCATTTTGCAAATGATCTTAAAATTAGACCATTCAAACGATATCAGGCGATAGAATTGCTTAAAATATTCTTCAAAGAAAATAGATCATTGCAGACAGTTTTAAGTCCAGATGAGGAATGGAAATTTTCAAGACCAGAACGAGTCCTCCTCCTTAAGACCATCAAGGTAAGAACTCCACATTTTCTATAGAATTTTATTTAGAAAATAATTCAATCGAGAGACAGGTATTGTATTCTAAGCTTCTAGGTCTTAAAATATGCTCGAATTTTAGTTATATGTCGAAAATAAAGTGCATCCTAGTTAAGAAAATGGGAACTGGCACATCATTGGATCACAAAGTTTAGAAAACCACCCAACCTAAATATTCGTTAATTTCAACCCAAAGGCTACTCTGGCACCACCTACAGTAGCCCCATGGCTTCTATGGTGCTGACTGACAGCTCACAGCTTTGAAAAGTTATCAGACCGAATTATGTATCCCTACGCTGAACCATATGATCTGCAAAAACATGTGGTTATCAGCTGTCACTTCTGACAGTCAAAATTTAGGTATATACCTAAATGTGGACTGTCAGAAGTCGGCTGTGAGCTATCAGTCAGCACCAAAGAAGCCATGAGGCTACTGTACCATCCACAGAGTAATGGAGGAATCTTCAGAGAATTTCAACTCCACCAGAGAAGTTTTCAGCTTCCCAGTCAAGTTGGCATCACTGAAGACAATGTTTTGTTTAGTTTTATTACTACTACTTCTTGAGTAAGATGCTATAATAGCATTGAAATATTTAAGGGTTTTTAATTTTATTTGTGCTCTATTATTTTCCGACTATACTATAATTTTATTTATAGAATTTGAGTTAGGCATATGCAATACTTGAAACTAATTAAAATATTGTAATAAAATATATTACATCTCAAATTTCTAGAAATTTTAAAGGAATTATTATAAAAGAGTAATTTTGATCTTCTAAAAATCAATTTTTTATCTGAAAATAAGAAAATAACTCAAAATAGACATATTTAAGTTGAAATAGATTAATAAAGTGAAGGAGGAAAAATGATCCATTGCACATAAAACTAAAAAAAATTTGAACTCTCTATAAAATGATCATATTATTTAATATTGATGATTGATTCCTTTCTTTTATCTTTATTACAAGAAGATTACACACAAATTTAATCAATTTTGTTTTTGCCCTTTAGTAAAAAAAACTAAAAAAACAACATATGTACCATACTAACTAACATTGATGAGTAGACACATGCAAAAGGTGAGATTATTTTAGGAAAAAGCTGTGTTATTTTTCTCAGGAAGCGATTATATTATATGCTGAAAGTGATGTTATTATTTACATAAATACGAGTCAAATTAGTATTCATTATAAAAAACTAGGATATAACTGTCTACATTTTTTGTTCATATTGTGTATTTGACTATTTCTTTATATATTCAGAGAAAAATTAAATATGAATACACACTTAGTAAATTCAAACTCGATATCTCACTCTCACTACCTTCCAGTTTTATATTATAAATAGCAATATCGAAATTGATTATCAATTTATGTTTAGACTAAACAATAATAACATTGAGACATGTTGTCATAGAAGACTAAACAATTATCAAATAAGGATAAGGGAATAAAAATAAAGAAGATTTAATTTGGCCAAACATGACTGCCTGTAGCAAGGGTCATATATTAACCTTTTTGACTGCCTGTAGCAAGGGTCATATATTAACCTTTTTGCACTCAACACATTTTCACATGGCTTATTTAAAAAAACTCGGGCTAATTTTCACATATTTACCTCCAAACATTTTAAATTCTCCCATTGAAAAGGTTTTCAATGTATATAAATGGAAAAAATCACACTTATACAATAAACATTGAAGATTTAGAAAAAAATGTTTCATAAATCATTTGACTTCAGATAATTTGAAATTTATTATTCAAAGTTTTAAAAAATCTCATTTTTTCGCGTCTTCCTTCTTCATCAGTCATCCTGCAAGAAAGAGCATTCATTTCTATAAAGTTTGGTGTTTGTAGGTTTGTTTGATTCTAAACTATATCATTTTGTAAAATCATGTACATTGGACAGTACTTACGATTTTGAAACCAGCACCTTTTTTTTGGGGAAGTCTTAAGATCTGGGGTTATTGTCATCACTAGTAGTATCAGAGTCACTTTCAGGCACAAAGTCACTCTCACTGTCAAATTTGTCTAAATAATCTAATATATCCGAGTCATTTAGCCTAGAACTTGGACCAACCATTGCCAAGATAAAAATCAAATCAAACTATTGTCTTAACACTTAGGCTTAGATAACTTGCAATAAAAATAGCAATGAAGAAAATAAACACAAAATAATAAATAAACCTTAGAATGAAAATAAATATCAACTGCAAACCACATAATACACATTAAGTATAGAGAAACGTAATCGTGCCACGATGTAAACATGTGAGAATAACAAACTTCATTTGTTAAAAAAAATATTTTCATAAACATTACAGTGCTTTCTGTTGAAGAAAATACTAACTAGATCTTCATATTTATGATACAGTCCTTGTGGTGACATTTAGTAATTATATATATAACTAAAAGGCTAGATTTGGCTAGCGCTGATAGATCGATGCGCTGATAGATCGATGCGCTGAAAGTTTGAGGGTTAATGCCCTTGCTTGAACCTAGCATGAAATCTTTTAAAAGGTGAAAACAAAGAATCGATCTATCGAAATTTAAGTATTGAAATGTGTAAAAGTAGAAATCGTGATTTTTAATGTTAATCTAAAAAACAAATCCTTGAAAATACTTATATATCATGTGATTTCATTTATACTTTTAAAATTAGCAAAAACAAATACTATCCATACAAACGGAAGCTCTGGCATAGTGCTATTGCTGGTGCTACCATGTTAAAAATGATATTGGATGTTGTGGTATTTGTCCAAATTACAAAGAATTTGTGTTTATTTAGAAGAAAAAACTTAAATTTGTGTTATTCGTGTGAAAACAGTAAAATTTGTGTAAAAATTCGCTTTATCGCAAATGCAAATTTTGCATGTCCCTAGTGATGAGGCTTAATTTTGTAGGTCGTCTTACCAGATACCTATACCGGCAAAAATCAAGGAAGACGATGTCATTTTTGTGCATTGGATTATTCACAATTTTTTTCCTCTTTCTTTGTACTTAATTACTTACATCCAATACTATTTCCATCCTATGGCCTGGGTCAGTTTTTTATTCAAGTAATATATTTTTCCCTGTATAAAATGAATGTATAGTGTATATATATATAAAATGTTATATAATATATATAATCATGTATTCAAATGTCACGTCGTGATCTGCAAGTGTCACTTTTGATAAATATTATCGGTACCTAATAAATAATAGTTGCCCTTGGTGGTTTTGTGGTAAAGTGCAGGCCTGAGCACCCGATGTTTGTGGGTTCAAACCCAGCTAGGGTTGACGAATTTTTCTTGGATGATAAATTCTGTTGCACAACTTCCTTTCTAGGGTCAGTCTCATGCCAATTGTGGCATGTGAAAGAACCCTAGAAGTTATGTGAAAATACCTTTTCTGTCAAAATTGGTAGGCCTTTTCACTCTCATTCATATAAATTCTTGTGTGATATAATAAGTCGGTTCAGAAAGTGCACGTTAACTATCCTAAATGAATGAAATAATAATAGAATAGTAAAATGTTATCAATTTCTCACAAAAAGATGTTTGTATTTTATAAAATGCCTTTTAAGTGAAGAGTGGACTGAATATATAGCGACTATACTCACCATTTCTTGATGACATGCCTTCTTTTGTAATATAATGATCTTTCACTGAAAATTAATCCCCATGTTGAATGTATTTTAAATATTATAGCATATTTGTTTAAATTTTTGATGCTTTAAAAATGTTCAAGTATATTATTTATATCAAATTTTGCCTTGTTCCAGTATATATTGTTTTTTTTAGCTACTTTGATGTTTATGTTTGTCATAGTTATTGAAGCAGAATGATTCGTTTAAGCAGAAGTCGTTGTGTAAGCTATTAGAGCTTTTGAGCCAAGTTCACCATTGTGGCAAAAAAATCAACATTGAACTAAGCAAAAATTGGCATGTACTAGGCCAAGCCTTACAGATGTATAAAAAAAACACTCAAGACATTGCCAGTAGCACAAAAAAAAGCATCAACAAAATGCTGTCTCTACTGGGCCTAAAGTAAGTAATTTTTAAATAACATTAAATAGTGTAAATATTTTTTTAATACACATTATTTCACCATTACTTTATATTTAGTATTTCTCTGATGAAAATGGACTAGTGAAGAATTTTTATTTACATCTTCCTTTACCCCTATTGGTCTCCCAAATTAATTGTAATTGTTGTAATTTGCATATTATTACCTCAAAACTTAGGTGTTAGTTTCAATTCAATTTATTTTATGGAGAACTTATATAGAATAATATAAAAATCAACAATCATAGGTAGAATTGAATTATTTTTCTCTTAAAATAATTATGTAAAACTACCAAATTTTTCTTTTAACTAGAGATGGGCCTTCAAATTCTTTGAATCCCTCATTTCCATAGTAATATTAGGGAATTGGCGATTTGAGACTCAAATTATTTTAAAAAATCACTTTTTTTTTTCAATTCTTGAAGGTAAATTTGTTTTAGTGCTTTAAAACTGCTTATTGGTGGTTTAGAACCAATTATAATTATAGGATGAACTTAACAACCAAGACCCAGACCAGTAATGCGACACACTATTGAATGTATGAATGTTGTAATGAATAGAACATAAGAAATAATGTCAACATTTAGTTACTATTTGTATTTTTGACTATTCTCTTAAATTTATATTTCCTCCTATGTTCATAATTACTCCAAAAATCTGATTCAAGATTAGGGATTTTAAGATAATTTAGATATTCAGATTTCTAAAATAGTGGATTGAGCTCAACTCTTCTTTTAACTCAGCATTTATCTATGTTACTTGGGTATGTAGTCAAAATGTCAAGCTCATTAAGTCTGGTTTTTCGGTGATGGGGAAATCATTGTTTGAATTCTGACCGGGTGTACTGAAAGTGGTTTCTTCTGCCAAGTTTGGGTACATTTCATTTAAATTCTATGCTAAATTAGAGTAATTAATATATATGTGTGTATCCAACCCAAGTGCATAATAAACTACATTGGTAAAAAACCTAAATCTACTCCCAATCAGCTGGTATGTTTTTCTTAACCCTTCTCATGTTAATACTAAGACATTTTTATTAACTTTTATTTATAGGATAGTTGACCAAGAGTTTAAAGGAAAACCAAAAGTCCAAGTTCAAGATAACAATGCCGACCAGGAGAGTGTTATTGAGTCGACAAGTGCCCAAGTTCAAGATAACAATGCCGACCAGGAGAGTGTTATTGAGTCAACAAGTGCCCAAGTTCAACATGACACTGCCGATCAGAATAGTATTATTGAGTCTGCAACTGCACATCCACAAACAAATGGCATTGGTGAATTATTTGGTCAGCAAGACAATACCGTTAAAAATAAGAGATTGAAATCAAAAGCCAAGAACAATATTCTTAAAAAAGAGTCTACAAAACTATGCACAGATGCAATGTCTGTTGGATTACAGTCCATCGATTTCAAAGGAGCTGACTATTCTGCTGTCAGAGATGAGTACCTTTCTAGTGGGGATAAATATTATCCTTTTTTTGTGAAGGAGAATACAAATATGGAAGACCTTTCAATAAGCATATTTAAAAAGAGTAGTTTAAGTTCAACTAAAGTGAAGAAAAGAAGAAATGAATTAAGATTCCAAAGAAAAAAGTTTAAACATGCATAAGAAAGTTTAATGTGAAAATTTAAATAAATCACTTAATTTTTTTTACTCTGTTATTTTAAGAAGTATTTAGAAATTCTTGTTTGAATAAAAAACCTTTTATTATCATAATATTTTAAAACATGGACACTGTAGAAAGTAACGAGAGATAGATTAGTGACATTTAGAAAATAATGATATATAGTAAGCAAATAATGTTGGAAAAGGGGACACAACCAAACCTTTATCATTTTTCTCTGTAACACATTCCCCATAGATGAATTAACATTTGGATTTAATATCAAATGTTCATCATCTTTCGTCTAGCAAATTTTTTTACCTTTTAGAAAGAAATGAAGTAATTCTGGGGTTCAAATTTTCCGCTAAGAAATACATACACATGCACATATACAACTACCTGCAATCCTCAAATATATGCATTATCTAGTAGTTCCTCTTTAACATATACCACAATCTAGTTATAGTTAGTTTAGTTAGTTCCTGCTTTGATTTCTTCCATTCTTCTCCTCTCATTTGAACACTTTGTTATCTGCTCCTCCCATCTCTTTCTTGAACCCCTCTTAAACCCCCTCCCTCTTCCCCTCTCCTACTGTCTTTTTCCTACCTACTTTATTGCCAACATTTTCTTTGGCATCCTCTCTTTTTCTATCATTAGATGCCCATACCATCTCAGTCTTGCTTCCTCTACTCTCATGTATTCCTAAATCTTGTTTTTCCACATGACAGCTAACACGCTCCTCACAAATTTCATTCCCATGGCCTCCACTTTCGTAGTCTCTTACATTCAAGGTTCAGGTTTCTGCTGCATATGTGACAATGGGTACAAAGTATGTTATGTACAACACTTCCTTACACTTGAAGGGCACATCTCTTCTCCATAGCATGTCTCTTACACACCCATAGAACAACTCTCTGTTCTCTTTTCATTACATCCTTTCACCTTTCACTTCAATCACACTTCCAAGGTATTTTACATTCTGCACTTTTCTCAACTCTACTCCATCAACTTTATAGCCTTACTAGGCCTTATCCTTTTCCTTGTCATTACCATCACTTCCCACTTTGCCAAGCTAAATTTCATTTCACACTCTCTCACTTCATCATTCCATTCTTGCAGTTGTTCCTGTACTTCCTCTTCCTTCTCCCCTCATACCATCAAGTCGTCAACAAACATAATGGCTTTCATTTTTTGCTCTCTGAGTTTTCCTGCCACTTTGTTCTTGACCATTTCCATTACCACTACAAATAGTAATAATGAAAGGGCACTCCTCTGCTTCACTCAATTTTTTATTTGAAATCACTCCGTCATCCCATTCTTTGTCTTAACACAGCTCCTGTTATCCTCATGCATGCTTTTCACTCTCGTTACAGCTCATCTTTCCACTTCGGCCTCCTCCATTGCTTTCCAAAATAGATTTCTATCCACGCTAGTACATGCCTTCTACACATCCATAAATACCATTACCAAGTATTTCCCATATTTATACCTTCTTTTCATCTTCGGTCATATGGCAAATAAAACGTCTATTGTAGACCTCTGTTCCCTAAATCCGTGCTGTTCTTTTCTCTGCTTTCCTTTCATTTTATTTCTTATTTTCTTTTCCAGTATCTTCTCATATATTTTTGTACACTGGCATAACAGCATTATTCCTTTATAATTTGTAGACCTCTTCCTGTCTCCTGCCTTGAAAATAGATATTATAGCTCCCTTTTTCCAGTCTTCTGGTATTTTGTTCTCCTTTCGAACTGTTCTCAGCAGACACTGTATAACCATTGTGTACCTATGTCACCTGCAGCTCTTATAATTTTCACCCTCAGTTCATCCACACCCATTGCTTTTTCTTGTTCCATCCTCGTTAATGCCTCCTCCACCTCTTTCCATTTGGGACCTCTTTCCTCTTCTTCTGGGTTGAACATCATCCCAAAATATCTAATCCAGGCTGCCTTTTCTTTCTTTCATGTCTTTACTGTTCATCATTCTAACTTCTTGTCTTTTCTCTCTCCTCCTGTTTCTTACTTGGCTATATAACACCTTCTTAGTTACTTCCATGTCCCATTTTAGCATTTCTGTTAATGTTTGCACCCAATCCTGCCTGGCTTCCCATACAACTCACTTTGTTATTTTCTTCTTTTCTCTATATTCTTTCTCTCTTAATTCCTATTCTTAAAACTTCTTCCTGATGCTTTATTATTCTTCTCCAATGCTTCCTTCACCCTGTCGTTCCACCAGGGCGTTTCCTTCCACTTCCTCTTATTACTTGTCCTCCCACATACCTCCTCTACAGATCCCACCATACTTTCCATTCAACCTAAACACTTTGAATCTCATCCCTGGCATCTTGTCTTTCTTAGGTACAGCTCTCTCTCCTATTAATTTTTTAGCCTCAACACCCTTAATCTTCTTTGTTGTCTTACTACCTTTCTCCTAAATTCCATCTCTTTAAGTATGGCACCATAAAGCTGTGGTTACTATCTAAAGCCAAGTACATACGGGTGTAACGTAATTAAAGATGTAATCTAATGCAAATGCTTTGGATGTCACACGAGCACTCTGTGAATCCTACCGCGAATCATCTGATCCACTCAGTCACTAAGAATATTCCGAACAGGCGGATGCTAGTCAGTGGTGCTGATTTTATTTTTATATATTTAATGATGTAAGGTGAAACTAAACCTAAACGTCCCTTTGATATGATGCTAGAAAACTTTCATTTTCCCTTTACATTCCCCTGCATCAATCTCCATAGAAGTACTAATTTCTAACCCGGCATCATTCTTCAACTGTTATTTGTAGTAATATGGGTGTTTTGGGTCCCACAAAGTATCTTTATGTTTATATATCTTGATTAATTTGAGTGAGAAGTCAGCCTAAGTAACTAAAGTAAATAAGTAGATTTTGATAAGTAAATTAAAACAGAAAGAAATTAAGCAAACCTACCACCATTTGCAAATTCACCACGAATCATGTCCAAACATACACTGTGAGCACCTTTGTGGTCGCTCCAAAAATCGACAGCTGGCGGATCAGAACGAATCTCAGCGCAAGAATTACATTACACACTCATTGTGCATCCAAATGAATGAATAGCATTACATTTTACCATCGATTACATTATACACTACACCCGTCTGCACGCAGCTTTAGGACACACTTGGTATTACCTTGATGTTTATGATCTACCTTTTCATTTCTTTATCCATGAAAAAGTAGTCTATCAACAACTTTTTGCTCCCCATCCCAGTTGTATCTAGTGAGCTTTCTCTTTCCTTCTTAAAGGTGACCTGGCGGTCTAGGGGTAAGGTGTCAGACCTCTATGCTGGCGGCCGGGGTTCAATCCTCGATCCTGGTATGGATTTATCTGATTATCAAACACTTCCTTCACCTCTGACAAGACATCTTGTGAATGTGGGGAATGCTAGGCCTCCACCGTGGTTCAGATTCCACGTTAAACTGTAGGTATTACACATTAGCGTAAGTGCGTATAACCCGAATGGGTAGTAATACGCGGTGCTAATAATAATAATAATAATAATAATAATAATAATTTTCCTTCTTATACAGTTGTTTGCCACTTTCGTTTCTTGCACATAGCTCCAACAGCCTTTTACCCTCCACATTTTTCTCTCCCTATCCTTCTTTCCCTAGCACCTTCTCAAACCCTCCTCTTTCTTTTCCTACTTATGCTTTAATAATGTGCATCACATGCCCATTAGCCCTGTGATAGAGTCTGATCAAAATCATAAATTTACATGGACACTATTACACATGGATCATCTCTGATTAAACATTATATTAATGGAGATAAAGTGTTAATAGACTTACAGAACATTGTTAAAATATTAATTGCTATTTGGATAAAAACTGCACTGAAAAAGCCATTTTTGACATATTATAATGGCTTTGCACGTAAGCATTGTGCACAAATATTTATTCTTTCTTAATAGGGACACACTCTAGTTATTAACAAGAAACTTTGTCACGTTGTCCCCCATCGTCACCGCAGAAAATTTCACCTTGTGTGAGCCGAGAGCTGAGTTGGGCCTGCTATGATGCACACTCTTTTAAGGTCCCCATTATTACCTGACACTCGTTTCCCTTATGTCTTTTTAGGTCTTCCTCAAACTTGTCTTTCTATCTTCTGGTGGTCATCCAATATCATATGTACTGTTAATAGTTTTACAAGTTAAAACATTGCATGTAGGGGAACTTGAATGAAAATATACTTACTCCTTTCAACCACATGACTGACAAGGGTACCAACTTATAAAAATACTTTACTGCCATTCACACATATTGTTCTGAAAAACTTCAAATTAATTTTGAATTGTTAGTAGTAATTTTAAAAGATGCTCTGAAAACTTAGTCAACAAAAGTCCCAAAAATATGTGAGCTATTATTATAAAAATAATTACTTTTGGTCTTAATTAGTTAAAAAAAAAAAAAATAAACATTCAAGAAATAAATTAATGGAAGAAGACATACAAAGACATAATGAGGGTCATGAGTACCTAACAATATTGAAAAATGAGAAGATAGATTGAATGTTTTCCAAAAGTTTAACAATATAGCTGATAATTTTTTAAGGAAAGGAGAATAAATGCTTATGGTAGATATATAATTATACACTGTTAAAGGAAAATTGGATTGTTAGTTAAACAGTGGCCAATTTAGTTATTCTCCAAAGTACTTTTATTTTATTTTTAAAAAAAAAGCATATGCATACCATAGTTTCCATAGTTACTTTGGAAACTAAATTATACAGAAGAGGTGGAACCTATATATGCTGCCTGGATGTGAAATACAAGTACCAAGGTTTAGTTTGTTAAGCTCTTTTCACTGTTTATATAAAGCTGGTTTATTACCAGTCACAATTTTAAAATCTATATGTGGATTGGTGGAAAGCTAGTGGAAGATGGAGGCATTTTACTAAACTGACCCAGCCACAGGCTGGATGATTATGGTTATTATTATTATAGCTAATCAATTTAATTTTAATTGGCCAGAAGGTTAATTAAGCAAGTTTTAATTTTGACTATAGTATTGAAATTATTCTTATACTTTATTTAGAAAGAAAACTACCCATTTGACATTGTACTAAAGTAGTGTCATCCACTAAGGTTGTGTGAGTACTGTGTATTTTTATGAGACACCACAAAGGTTAAACAGAATTTGAAACTTTTTATTTGCAAAAAACTCTAAAAGAAAATCTATAGCATAGCTTGGTTAAATAAAGATATTATTTTCTTTTAAAATCTAGTACCATCTTGATCAATCATTCAAATAAATAACTTAGTTTAATTTGGTCTAAGTGTGAATTTTGGGAGGAAATAAGCAACTGTTTGATTTGAGTGTTCATCTTATTTAGTTATATGCCTGATTTTTTTTCTCATAGTTTACTCAATCACTTAGGACTTTTTTTTTCCAATTATGTTTACGTTACGATGATCTGTAAGCCTATAGGCTATCCAGTGTAAGAGTGGTGGTAAGAGCTGTTTTTAAAGTTATTAAATTTTTACTATGAAAATAACTGTTTGGATGTTCTTTTCTTTTGAAGGTAGCATTTATATATCACTTAAAAAATTATTCTAATATAAGCGCTTGTAGAAGGATGCCTTTACTTAAAAACATATTGGCTCACTGAAAAAAATAAGCTGGCGGTTGATAACATGTTAACAACAGGTATTCTTGCACTCGTATTTACATAAATTAAACCTAGTATTTGGTATGGCTTTTTCAATGTGCTATTAATTAATTACACTATTTATCTCATGCTACCACAATCATGTAACAAAAAAGTTTTAGTTATATTAATATATTGTTTTTTAAATTAAAAAGTCATTTATATAGCAATCATTAAGGAAGTATTAATAGTAGTGCTTGATAATACTTTTGATTGATATTAATAAAATAATAATTATTTCCACTTAGGTTAACATTAATGACTCTCAATTAATGTTTGCAATAAAATTCTTCTGCCACCTGTCCGTTATCACCACACCTACACTGGATAGCATGTAGTTGATAAAAAGCATATCCCCCTTCTCCTTTAGATGTAAGACTAATGAATGAATATCAAACAAATTTCCCTCACCTTGAAAAACAAATTGTCTTCAACACTTTACAGTACATTTATTTATAATTTGACAGATAGTCAAGAAGAAGGTAGAAGCTGAGCAATGCTTATTTATTTAAAACACCAACCAGTGAATAAATATTCATATTTTGCACACTTTAGCTTAACTTAAGAAATAGATATAACATTCTACCTAAACATTTAGCTAATACAAATTCATCTAACTCTGAAACCTCCTTTACGAACTAATTATGCAGAAGACCCAAATAGAAACAGAAAATAAAACAAAGTGAGTCATTTGACTGAAATCAGTTACAATAGTCTTAGAACAGACTACTGTTAGTCAGCGCACGCAACTCACCCGGTTGCAGAAACAGTTACAAGATGATTGTCCTTTGTGCCCTCATCTTAGAAATCTCATGACATACTCAAAAATTAATAAATAACCTATGGGTGCTCTTAAAATGTGAAACCAATTTACCACAAAAAAGGAAAAACAATATATCAAGTATAAATGTTTATTTATAGTAATAATATATCAAAAGATATGAAAACCATACATGATGATACAAATAAAAAATAATATTTTATATATATAAGGTTATTTCAAATTTCTGTCTTCATCAACATCAGTAAATTTACTTGAAAATAATATAAATTTAACAAGTCTGAGGTTCACTTATAACCTACTCACAAAATAATATTATTTAGTTCAAAAAATTATTAAACTCATCTTTTCAAAGAAAAAAAAATTACAAAATTACTAGAATGAACTTCTAGACTAAATTTAACCATGAGAGTAATTGATATTTAAATGCATCACAAATAGGAATAGTAACAAATCTAGATTAAATAGGTGTAATTTCCTATCTATTCTAAAAAAGAGCTAGAATTATTGCCTTGGTTTTTCTACACATTTAATTATCTTTCGTACCAAAAATGTTCCTTGGCCATTTACATGAATAAACAAAGGCAAAGCTATTAAGGCATTTATCTCCAATCATTACAAAAAACAATTTTAATTCTTTTAATATTTCAAAAAGACCAAACATTCTCCGTGAATAAATAAGAAAGAACGTCATGATTACTTGTGATATTATCTTATGATATTTCAATAATAAGTTAAGATCTGCCATAATAGTCCAATAACAATAGAGATTTACAAAAAGCTGAACTAAACAAAAAGAATTATAAAAGTAACTGTAAAGTATTAATATTTATCTATCTACAAGATCAAAAGCAATTAATATAGCCATATTTAACTATCAATGTGTATAGATTAACTATGATAAAATTTAAGTTCAATTTCCACTACCAGAATATTTTAAATTAAATGGAAAATCTAATAACCCGAAAGAGAATTTGAAAAGTTACATAACTACTAAAGAATATCATCTAAGTCTAAACATTAAATTTCCCTTACATTTTCAATAACGCACAGCCAAGGCTACGTTCTCCTCTACCAAGAGTCAAATTCAAGAGTGGCGGTAATGGTAACATTCAGGCATTATATATACTTAAACCCAGATAAAGGGGAAAGCGGGGAACAAAGTTGGTGGAATATAATTGAAGCACTTGACAAAAAACACGTTCTTGAAGCTCCGATAATGAGCTCAATTGTTCGAGAACTATCTCCTATGGACTAGAACTGAAATTGCTTTCCTTCTTAAAACACTTTGGAATGTTTTATCACTACGCTCCCTCTAGCGGTTACCACTCAAACTTGGGTTGGCACAGTCAGTTCTCTGCGCGTTGCGGCCTTGATTAGTTGTGGTGTTGTTAAATTGTGTAAACGTCATGTGACGCTTTGACGGTGTAATGGGGTAAGGTCATGCTACATCAGCTTCATTCTCCCTGTTTTGTAGCTAATGATATAACTCACTTTCCTCTGTATAGAAGAAAGATGTTAAATTTGTGAATCATTCCATGTACTATGAATTTATTAAATTATAAAAGGTATTATAATATAGAGTTGCACTAAACAGGGTTGAAAAAAAAAACCTTTTCAAACTTGTTTAATGTTTAATACAACTCTATATAATACCATTTTATAAAGTCATAGTACATTAATTGACCAACAAATTAAATATTATCTCTCCTTACTTTAAGACGGACAGTGGGAGTACAGAGTAATTACACATAAAAAATGAAGGGAAGCATAACTTTTTGTGATGGTAATGGAAGTGGTCATGAAAAAATTGGGAGGAAAGAATGAAAGCCATGATGTTTGCTAATGACTTGATGGCATGAGGGAAGAGAAAGTAAAGAAACATTAAAGGAATGTAATGAGGAAGAAATTTAGCAGAGCCAAATTTTTAGTGATAATAACAAAAGGATAAGGCCTAGTATAGCTATAAAGTTGGATGTAGTAGAGATGAGAAAAATACAGAATGTAAAATATCTTGGAAGTGTGATTGAGACGAAAGGTGTAAGTAAGTAGAGAAGATTTAATAATAAAGAGGGCAGTAAGGATAGTTGTTCTATAGTTGTGTAAGAGACCTACTGTGGAGAAAAGTGCCCTTGAAGTGTAAGGAAGTGTTGTACAAAGTGTACTTTGTATCCATTGTCACACATGAAGCAGAAACAGACATTGAATGTACGAAAGATTAGTAAATTGGAAGCCATGTAAATTAAGTTTGTGAGTAGCATGTTAGCTGTCATGAGGGAAAACAAGATTAGGAATAAAGTTATCCGGGAAAGAGTGGGGGTACAATGAGTACATGAAATAGAGAAAGCTAGACTGAGATGGTATGGGGCAAATAATGAGGATGGAAAAAGGGAGAATGCCAAAGAAAATGTTGGAAATTAAGTATGTGATAAAAAAAAAAGACCGCAAGGAAGTCCAAGAAAGAGTGGGGAGGGTCATGTAGGAGAAGTTTTGCAAGGGAGAGGGGAAAATTGGAATGAATTAAATTAGGTAGGATAGAGGAGGATGGAGGCATTTTACTAAACCAAACTGGCCACAGACTGGAATTAGATGATGATGATGACTAAACTTGAATGTGTTTGTTGTGTCAATATCGACCACATTAGTTGTGTCCAACCATTTCTTTGCTGAGGGTCGCATAATTTCTTGGAGAGTAGACCTGGGGGCCATAAATGAAATTTATTTTGACTAACAAACAAAATACATACATTACACAAGTAACATTATACTTACAATTTTGGACGCGTTGTGGAAATTAGCGAGCATTTAATATGTCATTTCTAAGAGACTTTCCCCCACTCAATTTGAAGTATTTCAATTTTAGTTGGCGGCCCATACAAGACAAACTTGAGAGGCTGTAAGCTGCCCGCGGGGTAGACATGCCTGCTCTACACAATCTAATTACTTGATTCATTTTACTTTCTTGTACTCGCGACTACATTGGCACTTGCCCATTGAGAAAGTACGTGTGGGGTCTACTTTCTCACACACATCATACACTTGAGGGCCTCTTAAATACTTTATTTTAAAATTACTAGATGGCACTTAAAAGTTCAAATCCTGTTCAAAATTTAAATCAAATAGAAGGAAGCTCCAGTTTCACTTATAACAAGGCATCTGGCTGCCTGGATTTCCATATCCATATCAGTAAAAGAACATCTTAAAAAGTTACTATAATACAGCCTTATGTTAGTATATGGCTCGTTCTTCAGGAAACAACTTGTTCTCATTGAGGCAGCTGGGATTTTTTTCTAGGTCAGATAAATATGAATAATTTAAGTGGTGTTAATTCAGTGTTCGTTTCCCATGAATCAGCGTTAGAAAGTTAAAATAAAATCAACTTTTTTATATATAAAATCCTCAAATGAGATTACATTAAATTCTTCATATGAGAAAACTTAATTAACATCAGCTGTCCATGTTGACTTTAGATTTTCTTAATAAGTTATAAAAAAAACGTCATACATGCTTTTGCTATTCGCGTTTTCACATGTGCATTTTGATTTTGAGGAGAAATCGCAAAAGTTAACTGGTTGAAACGCCCTGGAACGTCTCCTTATATTTTTACTCTAGTAATAGATGCCCCGTGTTGGGCGCCAATTGTATTGCGGAAATCTGCCCCGCAGAAGGCCAGTAATTTTCGTTTCACGGAATATTAGCTTTAATTATTTATTGAAATTGATATCTCTGTTGTAACACGGAAATCTCGTCGTAATCACCCCGTGGAAGGGCGGCACTTGAAACGCGTAAATGGCCACTTATAACCTGCCCAATGTTGGACGCTATATGAAAAGCCCAGAAACGTCTTATATTTTTATTCTATTACTATATGTCCCGCATTTAGGTGACATATGTGGAACTCGGAACATCTTATATTTTTACGCTTTGTACAGTTATTGTGACTCCACACAAGTCTTCATCACGGGGTCTTTGTGGTTAGCGTCACGATATTCCTTAGTTACCTCGGCTAGCATTACAATATTCGGGTCACTTCCATGATAATGGCTAAAAAAAATAAAAGAAGAAACTAGACAAATAAGTTTTAGCTGCCTTAACATAACATTTATTTTCTTATCACGAATTACATTGTTAATAAAAGAAATGTGGCCCTTCAAAGAGGACGTGTATCTTCCTATTTGAGAGTTACATCTTTAAAATGGTATCATCGCGCTTCACACAAGTTTGTGTGTTACCTATTACATTTTATCCGAAATCTTACATTGTTAAATCATTTGAATATCAAGCTTTAGATAGGACGCGTATCACCTATTATGTTCTATTCGAGAGAATGTCTTACATTGTTAATATAATGATAATATCGCGTTTTACACGAGTTTATATGTCATATAATACGGTTTATTCGAGAGAATTTACATTGTAAAAATATATTAATCTCACACCAGCATGTCTCCTATTACATTTTAACCGAGAAAGTCACTTGGTGTTAGAATAGTCAAGCGCTTCTGCCTCCTAGAGAAAAACTATTTTCACTGTTTCCACAGTTGGAAAGTGTGTAAGAGTATAGAGATCGTCTGCCGGGTCAGCTCAAAGACTTATTGACGTGACAGATAAGATAAAGTGTAGCTACCTTGGAACAGTTGAAGTCAAAGAAGACTTTTTATTTTTTTTAAACGAACATTTTAAAGGTTCCTTTTCTAGTTAGAGCACAGAAAAGGTTCCGGTTCTTCTCGGTTTCTGTTAGTGTTATGGTTCTTTAATTTTAGTTTATTTTTATCACAGCGTCTTTCTATTCGTTCGGGCTACATTAATATACTAATTTCTATAATGGTTTCTTAATTAATTAGGACGGTTTTATTTTTAGATATAGAGGAAGCGTATCCGCATTTGCGTGGAAAGAAAGCAGAAAACCACTTTTGAAATGATACACTGGATCAAAAGTATTGCTAAATTAAAACAAATAGAACGTACTTTAATAACAATAGTTCATCCTTCTAATTTGCATCTTGATCTGTCACTAGCATCTTATAGTCAAAAAATTTCCGAGCTTATTTTTCTTTAACGCGCTCCATCAATAATATTATTTAAATTGCTTACTAACAACAAACATAATTACCTCTGCACTGTACACAAGGAACACGTTCATGGAGCTACTTCCTAATTTAAACTCAAGTAAAAAAATTTAAAGTTCTAGTTTGCCACCCTCCGTCTCCCTTTTCTCTCTAATATAAGCTGTCCAACTATAAACCACCAGATTATCAGTTTTCACTTCCAGGAAGTACCAGGTACAATAAGCTTGGACTACTTGTCCAAAAGAGATGATTTCTTAATTTTAACTTGGTATTTTCTGCTGTATATCAAAGCTAAATACATCTTAAACCTCTAGCTTAAACATTAAAGTGATAAAACAGTGAACAATATGACAGCCATGACATTCCTCTGAAATCTAAACTCATTAGTGTGTATTGTTAAGTGCTAATTAACTCTTTTCTAATCACCTTATAAAAGTGGTTTCAAACGAAATATTTAAGTAAAATATATCTAGCCCTTTCATAACTTACTGAGAAAGAAGAAAACACAACATATCAAAATTAAAGTGCGCTAAGGAAAGAAAAAAAAAGTGCACAACTTATCAACATTATTTAACAGTTTCAATCTCGGTTATGGTCCTTCAGAATAATGATTTAAGGTTCCGATTTCTTAAAAAAAAACTGTCAATTTCGATTCCGGTTAGACTCCCTGTTAGAAACTAACCTAAATGATTGTTTGAATGTAATACTATTAAACAAAGTCATTCAAACGAATGTAATCAAATTGTGAGATACCTACCTAATTTCATTAAAGTTATCGAACTTTCATTATAATATGGTTTAGTTATCATAGTCTGAAACCAATATACAAGCTAATAGTCAACTTTAAATATAGTGTAGCCCTAGAAGACTGTAAACGACATGCGTGATTCTACATGTGTTAATATATCAACGATTTTATTCGTGTTTGTACACGATTACTTGCAGAATTGAATTGTAAAGGTACCGTATCCTTTAATCTAAATGTGATATACAGTATTATGTACAAGAAACATGTTTTAATATGAAAACATTTAAATAAACTATTAAATATGTCATCTCAGATTCAAGCAGATTCACTCATTGATCCTTTGCAAGGGTTGTATGTATTGTGTTTATGTCCATCTATTATTTTATAGAGTGTTCACTGGAATTCGTATAGAATCATCTGGGGATTTTGTTTTAAATCAAACAACGTTGGCAGCATTGACTTTTTTTGTGATTTCTTTAAAAGGAACAAAAAAATCATGACTTTGACATTTTAATTTCTATACAAATAATTTAAATCTACATTTTTATAAGTGTTGTTTGGAAGGATTTAATTTACTACTATATTTAATTGAATAATATTGTTTGATTATATTTGTCGCCTTACTTAGGTTCATAATTTGTTTAAATTAGTTTAGACACATTATGTTAGTGAAATTCACATTTATTTCTACCATATACAGAAAATAGTAAAATGTGTATACGTTCCATTAATATAAAAACATGAGTATACTCTTAAGTATACCATCGCATCTTATAAAATATAATTTTAAATACTTAAATGGTATGAAATCAATATTTCCTATGTCACGCCGATCGCAACCATCATCTGACTTAGCAGTATTTCGTGATATTTTCAAAAAATCATCTAACATAGTAGTACTCACTGGTGCTGGTGTATCAGCAGAATCTGGTGTTCCAACCTTCAGAGGAGCAGGGGGATTTTGGAGAAAATATGTAGCTCAAGATTTAGCCACACCAGAAGCATTCACAAGAAACCCTTCATTAGTTTGGGAATTTTATCATTACAGAAGAGAGCTTGTTTTGACTAAACAGCCAAACAGGGTAAATTTGTATCTCATTCATGGGTATAATACTAAAATGGGAAGGGACTAAACAGATGGTGGAGGAGCACAGTTAATTTAAGGTAGGCTTACCTTGTTTTTGAAAAAGAGTTGCTGGAAATAAAACGCTACCAAATTGTTATTAATCACATCAAACACCTCAAAGCAACTGATATAGCAATATTATGACTATTCAGATTCTCTGTCTAGAAAACAACTCTACTCGGCAATTAGCCTACCCACTTCATTGACTGCGTAATTTAACGCGCTAATCTTGTGTTGGACTGAGCTGCCGAAAACGGGGAGATTGAGGTTTGATCCCGGTTGTATGCACTGAGGATGGTTTCCCACTTCCCTCCATGCAAATGCAGGTGCACTTCCTCTAACCCATTAGTGTAATTAGTACAATGGCGTATAACCTAGTAAGACGCTGTGCTAAAAAAACCTCACTAAGCAAACTCTCAAACATGATTAAAATAAAAGGTACACAATGGGCAACATAAAAAACTATAATGTAGGCTATTAAAACACATTTTAAGTATATATTTTTAAATAATCACATGTTCTGAATTATGTATATCATAAAAAAAAATACAATAATAAATTTAGAATAAACACTTAAATCTAAAAGTCCTATTTGTCCTTTCCTATACCTAGCCTAGTTGGTCCTCCCCAGGTATATTACGCCCTCGCTACCCTGCCTCGTTGGGTGTCTCACCACACTCTGGATCTAACAGTCCCCAGATCGGCGAG
>CABFVX010003189.1:49537-78724 GCA_902151425.1 Timema shepardi
GGGGGGGGGGCATCCCTCTCACCGGCACCTGGGGAGGCGCCCTACCAGAGATTTTGCTCCACTTACTACCCACAATATCACCACCTATGGACTTACAACTAACTTAACCTAAAGATTTATAAAAAATACTTAATGCTAACTTAACCTAAATACAAGTCCTTATAGTTCGCTGCAAGGTCTTTCAGTTGTTATTGCCGATCCATTTTCTGAATTTAGAGCAACCATCCGATGGATCGGTGGACGGACCGGATGCCAGAGAGCTACAGCCCAGCATCACACACTTGTCACCAAGAGGTGTTGATTCTCCCATCTGAAGATGCTGTTATCTTACACTCCCTAGTTGATATCAAGGTGCCCTCCAGTTCATCAGCAGTTCTCACAACTGGAATCTAGAGAGCACTCCTTCCCTCAGCTAGGCTTCGGTTTGCCTGGAGATCCCCACGACATTCTACCCAACCAGCCGATAATCCAGTTTGTCTTTGTAACACCTATTGACTTATTCAAGTCGTACTGTTATGTGTCATCCATATCTGTTGAAACGTCACTGTCTGTTATGTCACTGTCGCTCTCCATCCTGTACCCTTGTCTTAAGTCTATGTTGTCCTCTATTTTTCATTGAAGTAAAGTACTTATCTCTTTCGTATTTGGACATATTATCCGCGATTGCATCCAGGAAACTTCATTGGTCCACGTCTCGCAGTATGTGATAAACTGTGTTTGCTTGCATCAGTATCTCTCTGTTCATTCTTTCTTCAAACATCTCAATGCACTCCAGCACGATGTGTTTTGGCATCGCCTCCCTACCACAATCGCAAATTCCTGTATCCGTCAGTCGTCTAGCGAAGAAAGCGGCCTTATATGGACCATGCCCAGTAATAAAAATGCACCAAACCTGGAGAGGGCTGCAGATACTCCATTTCCAACCATTCAGCAACACTTGGAAATATCTTAAATGCATTCTTCTACCGGTTTGGCTCTGCTCTCACTCTCCTGACCTGAAGTCCCGTTGTTATCCCTGCTCTTGTCAGATAAGCCACTTTTTCCATATCCCCCTTCCTTATCCAATACAATGCCACTTGCCTCCTCACCTCTAAGTCCAAGGGCCAGATACCCAAGGCTACACACAAAGCGCCTGTGGCAACAGTCTTGTACCCTCCAGATAGCCTCAAAAGTACACTTCTCTGAAGGCTTCTGATTTTCCTTCTGATTCTTACCTGTCTGATCCTATGAGCCCATGCGCCAGCTCCATAACCCACAATGGAGACCAACATATCCTGGTGATACAATATGATCAGCCTCGTAGACAGTTTAAATCTGCTCTTCCCTATGCTGATGATCTTATTAATAGCTCTCAAAGCTTTTCCACATGTGTTCTCTATGTTCGTCATGAAGTCGCGCATCACGCCCAGGTATCTATTATCCTTGCTTTGTCTTATCGTCTCTCCGTCAATCTTAACCACCGGGTTTCTCTTGAGTACTCCCCTGATTAGCACGTAAGTTGTCTTTGCAGAAGCTAAACTCAGTTTTACCTTTTCACACCAAGAGTTCAGCCCAGTGAGAACTGCATCACTCTTGGCTTCTAATTCTCTTCTAGATGTTGCTTCAACTATAATGAGTGTATCGTTCGCAATGGCAACCACCCCTGCAATTTCCGGGAGGGATTCAATCTCCACTATACCAGGTTCAAGTGCTACATCCCAAAAGATCAGCCCACAGACCGACCCCTGGGGACACCCTTTCGTAAGTTTTTTGCTTACTGTCATTCCTGGACATCTCAGGTTTGTGTATCTTCCCCTACAGTAGTCCCCATAAGACTCCTATAAAGGTTTCCCGGACATCTAATTTATCCTAGCCTCCCTAATAGCGCAGGCCACCACAAGTTGTCAAACGCTCCCGAAATGTCCATGAATATCCCCATTATGTATTTATCTCTAGCCCTATCTACAAGACTTATGGTCTCACAGATAGCGTCTTATGTATACCTGCTCCTCCTGAAACCGTACTGTTGTTGATGCATCCCCACAGCCTCTCTTTGTTTTTGCGATCTATTGCACAGGATCTTTTCTTGCATATATTTAAGAGACATTTCTATCTGTATGATTTCGGGAGTTGAGAATCCTTATCGTCTCCCTTACTCAGGAAAACTTATCTCACTTTGCTTCCATATATTTGGTACTCAGCCTTGAGCCACGCACTCATTCATCAATCTAACTAAGAAGGGCGCTACCTGCTCACTGATCTGTTAAAGGACCTCCACCCTGATCCCACCTGGCCCAGGTACCTTCTTCTTTTTCATATCAGCCACAATTCTTATTACCTTATCCTGGGTTACTGGATCTGTCACCTCATAATTGTCGTAACTACTCGACATATCCTCTCTAGCTATCACTTGTCCGCCGTCTTCTCCGTCTTTGTCTGGACGTAGGATGTCTATCAGCAGCCTCGCTGATTCTTCCCAGTTTGATGTAAATCCTCCCGCTGGCTTCCTTAGTGTCGAGATTGATGGGGGCCTTACCTTTCCTGTAGTTATCTGAAATGGTATTCCCCATGCATTACTTCTCAATTCCTCCTGCACATATAGTTCCCAGCTTTCTCTCTTTGCCGCCACCAGGGTGGATTCAAACTTTTTTTTTTTCCATCTATACCCATTGAGGAGCAGTCCACGACTAGCAGGATCTACAGACCTCTGATAGCTCCTTCATGCTACCCTCATCTCCTTTTGGAGTTTACCAAGTTGATTGTTTATATTCAATTATCCTTCACCATTGGGATGGACAAATTCAAGATGTAGATTTAGGTCCCAAGCTACATGCTAGGAATCGGGATAAATAGTGTAAATAAATAAAATACAATAACCCAACCTAATAAAACCTCATTGAGCTACCTTCCATGTCAGAGACAGTTAAAGATTGAATTAAGTTGGGTTGGATAATATTCTCATTTAGTTAATCTAGTTTCTTTTTATTACTATATCATACTACCTGTTCAGAGTATATGCATAAGATAAATAATCTAATCGATAGGCGCTAGGAAGGAAGAATTTTAAAGGTAATCTACCTGCATTTGTGTGGAAGGGGAGTGGGAAACCATTTAAGAATAAACCACCCTAAGTAGACCCGAGCAGGATTCGAACCCCAATCTCCCCGTCATGAACAGGCCAGTCTAACACAGCAGTGTTACCTTAGAGTTAGACAATTTGGTCACTGAATTGGGTGTTAATTTATTTGTTTTTCAGAAAAGTTGTCACTGTCGTAAGTGCTCACTATTTGAGTACCGGTACCTCATCATAGTCTAATTCAAGTAAAATATTGGTATATATCAGGTATGTTACTTTGATATGTTTAATGTGATTAATAAAGCTGTTTGGTAGCTTTTTTTAAATCATAAACCATTTTTAAACAAGAAGGTGCTTGTGCTCTTTCACCAAATGGACTATTTATATTTTTAGGATTAATTCAAAACACTATTTTTAATATACAGTTGGAAAAGTGAAAAATTTGAGGTGTAAGATGAACATACTAATAAGCCTACATTATTAATTATTATTATAATTATAAGGTGTTTTGTCTTATGACAGGTCCATTCTTTTTTTGTCAGTGAACTTAGACCGCCAATGCACCCTTTCCTCTGCCTCCTTCAGCTCCCAGAATTTTCTTTTCTTTCCT
This sequence comes from Timema shepardi, assembly GCA_902151425.1. Classification (NCBI taxonomy): domain Eukaryota; kingdom Metazoa; phylum Arthropoda; class Insecta; order Phasmatodea; family Timematidae; genus Timema; species Timema shepardi. The sequence goes on from CABFVX010003189.1 coordinate 53,203, forward strand.
TTAAGTCATCCAATAGGTGAACTCTCCTTCTTTCTAATCTCCTATTTTCCTCAACCTTGCCTTCTAGGATGTCATTTGATAGTTTGTCTCAATATTATTGTATTTTTACTTATTCTTTTAAAAAGGTCCATTTTCATTTTATCTAAATAAATTAGGTGACATCTTGGAGTAGTATGATATTGAGTGTAAAATTTAGGCCCTACAAAGCTGTTCAACGGATTTTCATGTTGAGGGAATTTGTATCCTGCATATTTTTTTCAAATTTGTAAGGTTTGATTAGGGGAAAAATAAAAATTCCTAAATAGGAAACAATTTGGCATAATACAGGACTGAACACTGAGTACTCCTCTTTAGATAAATCTTTTTTAATTTCCCCACATTGTAATACTCCTTCAAATGAATTCTCAAATCACTAGTATACCATATTTCATTCTCACAGGCGCATGAGGCATTGGCCGAGTGTGAGAGTCGATTAAAAAGAGAGGGGAAGAATTTCCTGCTGATAACGCAGAACATTGATGGTCTTCATCTCAAGGCAGGTTCACAGGAGGTCTTGGAGCTTCATGGTTCCTTGTTCAAAACCCACTGCCTCAAGTGTGGTCGAGTAGCAGAGAACAGAGATAGCCCTATCTGCCCTGCGCTCAAAGAGAAAGGGTTAGATGAGTCATTCTTTCATCTTGTAAAATGCATTTCAAGATATATATAATTTTTAAGAATTAAAAACAAAATGGCTATCAGCTATAAGTTTTGTACATAAGTAAATGCATGACAAAACAGTAATTAATATGATTTAAACATCGAGCTCATCTAATTTGTTTTTGTACCCCTCCCCCCTTCTATTTGCGTAAATTCCTCTAAATTCTACTTCGCTCATGCCTAGTGTTTATAATTTTCCTTATGAATGGCCCTTTGGAGCACCTAAAATACTTTTGGTTTCAAACATTGATTAAAAGCCTTGTAGAAACATTTTTATTTGTTTTGTAAACCTATATAGTTATTCAAAAGAGTTGTCAAAATCTTTTTATAATAATACTTGTTTAGTGATTATTGTATTGTATGCTTTTCTTGACTAATTTTTTTAGCATCGAGTTTTACTATACTCATTTCGATAAAACGCTAATATACTAGGAAGGATGGCGATTGAATTTACAGGAAGTGTACCAACATTAATGTGAAGGAAGAGTGGAAAGCTGTTTAGGGAAAACAACCCTTTATACATCCAACCGAGATTTGAACCCTGATCTCCCCGTCATCTGCAGTCCAGTCTACTGCAAATATGGAGCCTTAGGACATTTGAAGGGGGTCAATTTGATCATAAGTGTATGGGTTATTATTATAGATTATTATTAATATTACTATTGCTAAAAAAAATTGTTGCATTACATCTTTTATAATGTTTTGACTTTTAATAAATTGGTTTGTTAGACTCTCATTAACATAAATATGCCTACTCTCTTTTTTTTATACTCTAAGATAAATATTTATCTATATTTTCTGAACATTAAATTTGATACACCTTCACACATTTGGTGTGGCATTGCATGACTGATGTGAAAGCGCAGTGAAAAAACAGCTATATAATTGTGAATCGAGGGAAGGAAAATAGCGCATTTTGCACAGTAAATTTTATGTCACTTACAACAACTTTATAATATTTGTGCCCTACTTATGATAATGTCCTATTCTAGATTTTTATTTTTAATTTGTTGGCAACCCTAACGTTTAGCTAACATTTGTTTGTACTATACCATTAGGTTGGTAGAAGGTTAAAGAATAGCAGTAAATTACAGGTAGGCTTGTTTTTATAGAGCACCTGAACCAGAGGTCAAGGATTCCTGTGTGTCTGTAGAAGATTTGCCCCATTGCAGTGAAACCAACTGTCATGGACTCTTGAGGCCGCATGTTGTCTGGTTCGGAGAAGGTTTGGATCAGAAGATACTGATTAAAGCTGGTATATTATCATCAATTATCTAATCTAATATTATTCATACAATAGTGAAAGAAAAAAATATAGGAAGGCACCACCTTTAAATTTACCAGAAAAACTGTGGGATCAAAACATAAAAACCCACTCTGATGGTCAAATGGTCTAAGGAAGTATAGGACAAGAAAATACAAAATGTCAGAAATTTAAACAACTAAAAAAAAAGTCAGGTTATAGCTTTAGATTTAACTAGGGTAAGATCTAGAAAAAGGTTTCTTTACCACTATTTTCATGCAATACTTTTAATTACTATTGGGTCAAGGAACCAAGATCATATTTATGTAGACAAAATCACAAATTTTAACATAAAGCTTGTTTTCATCATAAAATTTGTATTCGATTCCTATTTTTCTGTTAAATTGTTTATTCAAATGTAAGATGCCATATTTTATGTTTAAAAAAAACCTACAGTTCCTTCCTTATAAAATGATAATGATAACTGTAAAGTGTTTCTTAAATATGTTTTCAGGGAAAGCTCTGGAGAATTGTGACCTGTGTCTTGTGATTGGCACTTCCTCTGTGATCTACCCTGCCGCTATGTTTGCCCCTCAAGTAGCAGCGCGTGGTATTCCTGTCGCAGAGTTTAACATTGAGGCTACTCCGGCAACTTATGATTTTAAGTAGGTTCCACAGCATTACAATGCCACTGTTGTTAGGAAGGGCCTGCAGGCCTTTTTGGGGCATAAACAATTTCAACAGTTAATTAATGGCAGCATTTGTGTAGTGATTGGCAGTATTGATTGATCCAATGAGAGGGGGTTCAATCATTACAATATTCTAAAAGTGTGATTTTGTACATAAAAAGGTTTTGATTCTTATTCAAGTAAAATGTAGATGTAGTTTATTAAAATTAATCATATCATGTGTTGTAAGTTGCAAAATGATCACTTTTTTAGCATTTAAACATATAAACTATATTTGTTTGTCATTGTTGTTGGATTTTTTAGGATCTTAAGATATATTTGTTTTTAGTCACTGAGAACTCAATATATTGGACTAAAAACTACTCTTATACTTTATATTAAATCTTCACTCTCTAAATTTATCAAGAATTGGAACAGTGGCCCTTTGGAGACACTCGGAAGAGAATGACAAGCGTTTAAGGTTTATTACCTAGCCAAGACTGAACCAAACTTAATTATCTCATCAAAATATTAATTTGGTTCATGTCACAATCTGCACACAAATTTTGTTAGTATTATAGTGCTAAAATATCACATAGACATGAGAGTTGGGTTTTGAAACCCTTTCTTTTATTACCACTATCTCTGAAATATTCAGACACTTAAATTCATCCTATATCAAGTCATTCCTTTACTCTTTATGTGAAGCACGAAACCTATATTAGATAAAGCTTAAGTGTTGTCGGTATGTTTGGTTTCGCTCTTTATTCTGTTGTATTATTGTAATCACTGGTGTCTAACCTATGTAATATTTCCTTTACAGATTCCATTTTGAAGGTCCATGTGGTTCGACTGTCCCTGAAGCCTTGTCTCTCTGATTTATTTATGGTTCATCTAATTAATAAATCAGTCGAGGCTGTATTCAATATTTCTAGATCTCACTATATTAAATCTAAACTGTACAAACATCGGTTGTGGTTTACCCTCGTTTAGGGAAGTGTTTGTTTAGAATAGTTCCGATTTTCTCTATCCCCCTACTCCCCACATATATTTTTACTGTGGTAAGCAATATTTGCCACCACAGCTCTTGCCTGAATATATTTTTGCTATTTATGTATATATACAGTAGCCTCATGGCTTCTTTGGTGCTGACTGACAGCTCACAGCTGACTTTTGACAGTCAGCATTTAGGTAGATACCTACATTTTGAATGTCAGGAGTGACATCTGCTAAACACATGTTTTTGCAGATCATATGGTTTCGCGTAGGAATACATAATTTGGTCTGGTAACTTTTCAAAGCTGTCAGTCAGCACCAAAGAAGTCATGTGGCTACTGTACACACACACACACACACACACACATATATATATATTTATTCCTTAGCGCTTGCTAGGTTGTAAAGGAATTGTTGATCCTGTCTTTAAAAGTATGGTCCTATCATAATTTATTAGGAAAGTGAAGGCAATGGGAGGAGCATGCTAGCTGTCGCGAGGAGAGATAAGATTAAGACTGAAGCTATCCAAATAGAGGAAGCTGTTTTGAGGATGGAAAAGGAGAAAATACCAAAGGGAATGACGGAGATCAAGTATGTAGGAAAAAGACTGCAAGGGAGACAAATGATGGGAAGAGCAGTTAACAGAAATGGTTAAGCGAGAGGGGAAGAATGGTGGAATGTTAGAGGAAGAAGGAGGCATTTTACTTAACTGACCTGGCCACAGGCTGGAAACGATTATTGATGTTGATGATATCAGCAGTTATTAAATACTATTGTCTTGAATTAAAGTTAGAAAGATTTGAATTTAGAATTAATTAATTCAAACTTGTTTTGCAATGCTGTGCCACATTAAGTAGTCAAATACATAACATTGTAAATCTGTAAATTTAAATTTATTATTTATCTTCGCATACAGTTCCTACTTATAAGTTATTACTGTAAAAAAATTTAACATCACAATAATTTGTTAATCCAATTTAACTTTAATTTTATGAAATAAATTCTACATAATCTATTTATACTAATAATTTTAACTTTATAACTTATTTAATAATCATAAGGTTTACGATTCAATTATATTCCTATAGTTAATTCACATGGTTTTTTTTAGCACCACGTCTCACTGCTATTTCGGGCTATAGGCATATGTTATACTAATTATGCTAATATGTTAAGAGGCTAGGAAAGTGGAATTATAAATTTAAAGTAGGTACATCTGCTGGAGGTAGAGTGAAAAACTATTTAGTAAAACCACCTTAAGTACACCAGATCAATTTTCGAATTTTGATTTCCCTTCATCGGCAGTCCAGTCTATTGTGAGAGCGGTGACGCCTTAGCCCATGGGACCACTTAAGGGGGTCACATGCTGTTAATCACAAGATAATGTTCTAGATATTCAATAGCTAAATGGGCTATACTTTCTGTTATGTTTTTTATAATTTGAAAAGCAGAGTTATACTTAACACAATGTTGAGGGACAACATTTCAAATTTGCTGTTTTCTAAGAAGTTGAACTTTTTCCTACATTAGCATTCTATTTACTCCCAAGATGTCCACCACTGCACCGTTTGCCCTCCACCAAAATTATGCTCATTGGAAGCTATTTAACAAGGTGTCTGTTTTCAAACTTAATCCAAACAAGTATGCCAAAACTTACAATTTCGTAGAAACTGGACTCTTTATTTCATCAGAAATTCTTTAATATGCTAAAAGAGAGAGGCCAAATCCTGAATAGTCATGTTAGGGCACTTATTCATAAAATAGGCAAAAGCCAACAGAATAGGCAACTACAGATACTATAAAATTAATATAATGCACTTGTAATAGTGAAATTCATATATATTTCAACTGCCTGTTTTACAATCTAGGAAAAGAAAAGGCAACTAGGCAAAATCTGGTCCCTAGTTATGAGCTACTTCAAACCCATTTTTCAAAAACTGTTTAGCTTGATTTCAAAAAGACATGTCGATAATGGTCTTAAACTTTTGATTCAACATAAATGCAATGTTCATTCGATAGTTTCTTTTGTATGGATCTTAAATAGAACTTAATAAATGTAGAAGCTCCACAAATGAGTTATTAGAACAAAAAATAGTATTTAAAATTAATTTTTATTAGAATGTTCCTGTTGGTTTTGCCATTGTGTGTATCATTTTATAGTTTATGGCTTTTAAAAAAAATACATTTGTGATGTGTGATTTGTGTCCATGAACTCGAAACAGCATCTTATTTGATGCCCATCCTGACCCATGTTGGTTACATAGAATACAATACTGTTGTTGATTTTTGAAATTATTTTTTATTGTTTGCATAGTAATATATCATCATCATCATCATGTACCAAATTCAGTTTTCTGGGCGTGGTTAATGAGCGCTCTCTCATACATTTGCTTATAATACTATAATAATATATTTTTTAAATACACTCGGGTTCTGTGGGATAATAAATGTTAGTTAGTTTACATACTCTTTGGAACCAATGAGTTTTTGATGATTTTTGTTGTTATAAATGTATGATATATGTACTACCAGGCATGAAAATGTTAATGAAATGTAAAGCAAATAAATATATTTAAACACAGCAATTTTGTTTGTGATCTAAATAAACCTAAAAAATAACTTTATGTGAGAGGGATTGACAGAAACACATCATCAGCATGTTGGCAGACCTGACTCTGGCCTAGGATGTTAAAAATAGAGTTTAAATCCCAAATGAATATAAGCTGGGCGTTATTTTCCTCACAGAAGTAGTTTTCTAACAACGTTCTGCTTATTAATTAACATTCTCATATCTACTGTGTGAATTAATTTGTTAATGAAATAATGGTCACTATTATTTTAAAAAGAAACACATACTTAACCCAATAACATCTGCTGTTTGAACGTGAGATATTTTAAAGTCTTTTTTTCCAAAATATTAACCACCTTTTTAGATTGGGTATCCTCAATTTTATGGTCCGTTAATTTTATTTCAAATGAGCGAAACTATAATACTCTTATAAGGCCCTGAGAATGTTTTTGAGGAGCATGTTAGCTGCCATGAGAAGAAATAGGATTAGGAATAAAGTTATCCAGGAAAGAGTGGGCGTTACATGAGTTAGTTAAAGCAAGGTTGAAATAGTCTGGCTACTTAGGAAAAATACTGCAAGGGAGACCAAGAAAGAGATGGAAGGAGCAGATAACAGAAAGTGTGCAGGTGAGAGGAGAAGAATGTAACTGACTAAAGTAGGAAGGTGGAAGCATATTACTAAACTGACACGGCCACAAGCTGAAAACAGCTTATAATGATGCTGACAATTCTTTTAAACATGCCAATAATATTTTTTTTTTAAATAAGGCATATCTGGGAAACATTTCACAGCAGGTTTTATGTTATAAAGCTAGTAGTAGACCCAAGTATTCAATCACTAATCATGATAAACAATTATCTAGTCTCCTAAATGTTAGCAAAGGTTAATGTCGAGTACACAAAATTAACGTCTGAGACGAACATAGAATCTACAAATACACTTAGTGGGCTAATTAACACGAAAAGAAAGTTAGCATTAGCACAAAACGACGCGGTCGGTTTGGTGACGGAAAAAGAACTGTGTAACGGAAAGTTATGTGATTGGCTAACTCGTGATGCTTGCGCTACTGCAGCGCCTCTCGTGATTGGTGCAGTGGTTGGATCGTGCATCTTAGTCAGTGTCTCCAACACTTCCCCTCGAGACAACAACTGAAGACTCATCAGGTGCCTTTATCAGTCCCAGGAGATCAACACAGTGTCCATGCTTTGATTTAGTCAAAGCCTTGGTTAATACATCAGCTGGCATCTCTTCCGATGCCACGTGTCCCAGCACCAGTTGACCCGACTCAACAATCTCTCGTACAAAATGGTGACGAATGTCAATGTGTTTGGTACGTGCATGAAAGACAGGATTGGTTGCCAGCCTCTGCGCCCCAACATTGTCATTGAGCAGTTGAAGTGGTCCAAATTCCTCCTTTCCAAGCTCTAGCAGGAAACGCTGGAGGTGCACGGCTTCCTTGGCTGCTTCACTCAGGGCCATGTATTCGGCCTCTGTGGTAGATAGCGCAACAGTCTGTTGCTTCCTTGAATCCCAAGCAATCGCACCTCTATTCATGACGAAAACATATCCTGTAAAGGAACGCCGGTCATCAAGTGATCCTCCCCAGTCAGCATCTACGTAGCCTGTCAATGAGCCTTTCCCACGCTTGTATGAGATTCCCTGGTCAGCAGTGCCCTTGAGGTACCGAAGCACCCTCTTTGCTGCGCTCCAATGAGTACCGTTGAAACAGTCGTTAAATTGACTTAACACACTAGCTGCATGAGATATGTCCGGGCGTGTGGCAACTGACAAATATAACAAGCAACCAACTAGTTCTCGGTATGGGGGTCTCTCACCATCTGAAGTTGACCATACCTCACCCTTCGCCAGCTTCGTCCCGACGTCTAGTGGGGTTGAAACAGGCTTGCAATCCGACATACCAAAGCGTTGAAGGATGTCTTTTATGTACGTCTTTTGACTTACAAATATCCCACCACAGTTTCTGGAGAAATCCATCCCCAAACAGCGCTTCAGATCACCCAGATCCTTCATCTCAAACATCTTTCCAAGTCTGTCCCCGAAACGGGTAGTTTCTTCAGGGTCACGACATATTATCAAGATGTCGTCGACGTAGATGATGATGATCATGATCTCTTCGTTCCAATGCCTTATATACACACACGGGTCTCCATTGGTGGGTTTCGCGCCCATGGTGCGCAACTCTTTATCTAGACGCTTGTTCCAGGCACGACCAGCTTGTTTTAGGCCGTACAGAGCCTTCTTTACATGGCAGACCCTGTTACCTGTTGCTAACTTGTCTAGTGTGGCTCTCGCCCTGCTGACTGTCTGATCCTTGCGTCCTTTACTTCTCACTATGTGCTCTAGGACTTCTTCAAAACGATCTGGTACCTCCATGAATACCTCCTCATCCAGTTTCCCGTTTAAATAAGCTGTTTCCACATCATACTGGCGTATGTGCATATTGTTCTGGGCTGCAAATGCAACAACCAACCGTATTGAATCTAGTCGTGCAACTGGCGCATACGTCTCGTGAAAATCCCTGCCGTACTGTTGAGCATATCCCTTCGCCACTATCCTGGCTTTGCGCTTCTCCAGAACGCCGTTTGCCCCGTACTTATTTCGTAGCACAAAGCGACTGCCGATCACCCTTGACGCTTTTGACCTGTCCACTAGATCCCATGTGTCCTTTGCAAGAATTGACTCCACTTCATTTGCCATGGCCAACATCCATTCGGTTGAATCCGTACTTGTCATTGCTCGAACAACTGGAACTTCAGTCATAAAAACAAAGTCATCCTTGACGACATGATTCGCCATTGCATAGACTCTGGGGGGTCTTCCGGGACGTCCGGTCCGCAGTACCCTCGGCCTTCCTGGACCTCTTCTTACAGCGTTCAATGGTTGTTCTGGGGGAAAACCCTGGAAACCCTCAGCGTCTTCGTACTCGTCGTAACGTTCCTCTGGTAATGGCTCTTCGGTTGGATGATGCGATTCTTGACTATTAGAGAGGTTGATCATGACATGTTGATCTTCACTCTCCGTGGCGTTAAGATCAACTGAAGAACTTGACAAATTTGGGGACTTGTCCTGCGGGAGGAAGTCCTCCCAATTCTTCGATGACTGGATCGTACTCCTGTCCATGAAAATCACATCTCTGGATACCTCGATCTTCCTCTGCTCTGGTAGCCATATCCTGTACGCCTTTGACTCTGAGCTATAACCTACGAAGATGCCTTTCTTTGATCTTACTTCCAGCTTCCCCTTGCCTGGCGTTCTGTCCATGACGAAGACTTCGCTCCCAAAGATCCTAAAGCTGGACACGTCCGGTGGCTTCCCGAACCAAACCTCATACGGGGTTCTTCCCTTTAGTTTACTTGTTGGTGACCTATTGCGTATGAAGTTTGCGGTGTTGACAGCCTCCGCCCAAAAAGTCGGTGGCAGTCCGGACTGGATTAAAAGGCAACGTGCCATCTCCATCAGTGTCCTGTTTCTCCTCTCAGCAACTCCATTTTGCTGTGGGTTGTAAGGTGCAGTCAAACGCCTCAAGATGCCGTGTTTTTGGAGCAGTTGGTCAAACTGTTTGTTGACATATTCGCGTCCGTTATCCGACTGTAGGCACTTAATCGACTTTCCCTGTTGGGTGCTAACAAGTGCCCTGAAACTATCAAACTCATCCATCACTTGGTTCTTTTGTTCGATGAATCTCACCTCACACCATCCTGAAGAGTCGTCTATGAACGTAGCGAAGTAGAGCTTCTTTCCGTGTGAAGCGACTCGCATTGGACCACAAATGTCGGAGTGTATGAGCTCACCCAGTACCGACACTCTCTCTGAAACCCTTGGAAATGGAGCACGACACATCTTCCCCTGGAGACAAACACTACATTGAAAATCTTTGTTAATGTCCTCGATGTTGATTCCTCGAATCGATCCCATCTTGATAGCCTCACGTAGTGACTTAACATTAAGATGTCCCATGCGAGAATGCCAATCCTCAATGGAATTCCTTTTTGGAGTAATAGCGGCGTCATCCGGGCCTGAGATCTTCCTGCATTCTTGGTCGTTCAACTCTGGGAAATAATATAGCCCGTTTTCCCGTTTCGCGATAAGCAGCACATTGTCATCCTGATCGATGATCTCGGCCTTTGCCTCACTAAAGATCACTTTGTGACCTCTGTCGGTAACTTTACCGACCGAAATGAGGTTAGCGCGTAGGCCTGGTACATACAATGTGTCTTTGAATTCGATCACCTTTTGATTACCGCTCACGCTTGTCCCAAATGACACGGTACCGATTCCTTCAATGTCCGTGCAGGTTCCGTTAGCGAGATTTAACTTTCCATGATCGAAGTTCCGACTGATCTGTGCGAACGACTCGATACTCCCACACATGTGAGACGTGCATCCACTGTCGAAACACCAGCTAACACGACCCGCATTGTTTGCAATTTTAAGTGCACCTTTATTGGATGTGTCCGTCGCGGTTAGGCACACGCTTTCGACGATTTTCGCGGATTGTTCGTTCGACATCCTTGTCTTCTGACAGTTTTTCGCCCGGTGTCCGATTGCATTGCACTTAAAACACTTCATTTTAGAGTCCTTTTTCGCACCATAGTCTTTGTTCAATTTCTCCCATCTGGGCTTTTCTCGTCTATTACTTCCGACCGACTTTCCCGCGTACATCGCGTTTTGCGTTGAGTTCCGGCTCGTTTCCTTACGCGCGTCGAATTCCTCCGTAACTTTGATTCGAAGCATCTCCAGAGGCGGTAATGCGTCACGTGACGACATGGCGCAACGAAAGTTTTCGTAGCTCTCCGGTAGGCTGCGCAAAAACATGACTGCCAATAGCTCTTGATTAATATCAACTTCAAGTTCTGCCAACCTATCCACCATGTCGAAAAAACACCGAGTGTGTTCATGCATGTCGCCGCCATCTTGTAGTTTCAAGGACATCAAGTTATTCAACAACGCAGCCTTCCGTGCCGGCCCTTTGGACTGGTATATTCCCTCTAATTTTTCCCAGATTGCTCGTGAAGTTTCGCAGCCCTTAGTCTGTTTTATTTCTGACGGGTTCATGGCGAGCACTATGTCAGATTGTGCCTTCAGGTCGGCTTCTCTCCACCGTCGTTCGGCTTCAATCGTCGCTGGCTCGGCTGCATCCGCTTCCGGCTTCACGATTGTCCCGCTCACATAGCCCCATGCATCATTCTTTATGAGAACTGCACGCATCTGTAGCTTCCATGTTTCATAATTCTCTTTATTTAAAACTTCGAACTTTACGCCGGTTGCGTTCATTTTCGCAGCGTACTAACGAGTTTTTCTAGACTAAATATGGCGCAGTGTCCGTTAGAGTCACGTGCTTCGCGATCTTCGATTAGTCACACGATAATTATCGCGACGAGTACTGGGCCCATAACCTGTTAGCAAAGGTTAATGTCGAGTACACAAAATTAACGTCTGAGACGAACATAGAATCTACAAATACACTTAGTGGGCTAATTAACACGAAAAGAAAGTTAGCGTGAGCACAAAACGACGCGGTCGGTTTGGTGACGGAAAAAGAACTGTGTAACGGAAAGTTATGTGATTGGCTAACTCGTGATGCTTGCGCTACTGCAGCGCCTCTCGTGATTGGTGCAGTGGTTGGATCGTGCATCTAAGTCAGTGTCTCCAACACTAAACAGTATATTAATCAATTATAAAATAAATACTAAACACTGTGTTAGTACTACAGATGAAAGATTATAATTGATGCATCAATTATTTTGATCAATTCATAGGCTTGCTGTGCAGTGGGCAGAGTGATTATTTTTCTGTGATTAAGATTAATCAAATCTTTCAACCCATTTTTAAGTGTAACTTTATTGAAACATTTTAATTAATAAGAATTTAGATGATACATTACACCAACATAAATAATATAAGTATCATTACATAAAACATGTTATGTATGGAAGAAAGTAGTAGAAAGATAGATAAAAACAAATTAAAGGGAATAAACACAAAATGAAATCTACAATTAAAACAGGATCACATTCACTTACATTGCTGCCTTTAGACAAAGAGGTAATGAATGGTCGGTTGCTTCTTGAAGATCAATTGTTACCGCCCAATCTCTAGGTTTCATTTTATTGAAACCTATCAGGAAGGAGTGTGAAATGCATCACATAACTTCCTAAAAGATAAAATAAAACAAAACACAAAGGATAGAAAAATAAATAGGTAAAGAGAATGATAGAATATATAGAGAGGAGCATGTAAAAAAAACAAATGGGCATTATTATCACTTTTTGAATATTCTCTTCTCTGTCAGTAGAAAATGTTGAATATTTGTTGGAAAGTACCAGGAAACTAGAGAGTTATAAGAGGAATAAAAGTGACTCTTACCATTCATTGTATTTTACCACCACTTCCAACTAGTACAGTCATTGTTGCGTTCACCAATTTTAACTAAATTTGGCAAGGACACTCTTTGTACCTAGGCCGAACAACGTATGTGCATAGTTTTTAGATATAATTATACGTTTCAAGATGGAAGTCACTCAAAAATGTGTCGGTCTCTTTGTTCCGCGAAAAGTTCCAAATGCGAGGACCAATTTTAATGACATTTTGGCAAGGATATACTTTGAGCCTAGGGTACAGGAATAATACGACAGAAACGGTATGAAAAATAAAATTGTATTCATATTATTATTATTAGCACCGCGTCTTACTACCCGTTCGGCGCTAATGTGTAATGGTAGGGTGATTGTGAGATGAAATGGAGGACCTACAGTTTAACGTGTAAGGGTTCGGCCAGACTGACAAGCGTGCGAGCGAGCGCGCAAGCGACTGGATGGCCACACTGGCGAGCGAGCGAGCGCGTAATTAGCAGACCCTAGTTCATTAGAGAATATGTCTCTGTCAAAGACACTTGGTACATCTCTGCTCCTCTAAAATTCTTACAACAAATATTTTTAATGTACTGAAGTGTTTTAAAATCAGATTAGCCGCACCAGTGGTGGAATGGTGCGTTGCACTCCATAGATTTTGACTGGGAGGTAAAGGTTCGAAGGCTCAATGAACTGAAGGTGATTCTTAAAACTTATTTATTTAACATTTAGCACCGCGTCTTACTACCCGTTCGGGTTATACGCTTTAAGTACTAATTACTCTAATGGATTAGGAATTGGGAAGGTTGAATTAGAGGAAGTGAACCCGCATTTGCGTGGAAGGAGAGTGGAAAACCATTTAGGAAAAACCACCCCCAGTTCACCCGACCGAGATTCTAACCTCGATCTCCCCATCCTCAGCAGTAGAGCTCAACACGACAAGCGCGTTAGCCAACTACGCCACCGAGGCGGGTACTTATTTATTGTTGTGGTTTTTTCATACTCTCCAAACTAATGGTGATTATTATTTGTAAAGGCCCACTTTGACTATAATATTGAAGTATTTTAACATATCGGGCTTACATATATGTATGGTCTTACCAATTAAATTAGGCCATTAATTGCAAATGTGTTAAGGCTATCACTGATAGAAAAAAAAGTCAAATATCATGTCAAAATGAGAAGTTTCCCAGCACTCAATGAACCAACATAGAATAATATTGCCTAGCGCCTGTAAACTAGACTGTACTGGGTCGAGCGCGCTTGAAAAATAGAAACAGTTCTATATTTCAAGCGCGCGCGCTCAGTCGCTCGCTCGCTCCAGTGTGGCCACCTCCCATTACAGCCAATGTGTTCTATTTTATATTTTAGTCGCTCGCGCGCTCAGTCTGGCCGCCCCCTAATCTGAACCACGGTGGAGGCCTGTTACTCCCCACATTCACAATATATATTCAAACATAATTTCTAATTCTGTCTCTCCCCACCCCTCAAATATATTTTATTTTGGCACCAGATATGTTCAACATTTCCTAAATTTGAGTATTTTCTTCACGTTTGAAGAAAAAACATTAAAACATTTTAATGTGTGACGATGAGATACACTCGAGTTTAAAACAGTGTATGAGCATAAGAATAGATGTATAATTAATTAATAAGGGCCAGTTTCATAGTCAAGTTTAGTACGCCTCAAGTGCGGTTTTATACTAAATACAAGACGACACCTACCTAAACTCGAATGGAATGGGCCGTTCTCGCATAGGAAACTGGCCCATTCCATTCTGGTCTAGGTAGGTGTCATCATGTATTTAGTGTAGCGCCACACTTGAGGCGTACTAAATTTGACTATGAAACTGGCCCTTAATATTAGCACTGCGTCTTACTACGCGTTCGGGTTATACGCTGTTTAAGTACTAATTACGCTAATGGATTAGGAATTGGGAAGGTTGAATTAGAGGAAGTGAACCCGCAGTTGCGTGGAGGGAGCGTGGAAAACCATTTAGGAAAAACCATCCTCTGTTCACCCGACCGAGATTCGAACCTCGATTTCCCCGTCCTCAGCAGTCTAGCCCAACACTACAAGCGCGTTAGCCAACTACGCTACTGAGGCGGATAATAGATGTATAGATTTAATCTATTTACTAGTTTATTTTTGGAAATGAGAGATGAGGGGGAAGACCACCCAACCTCCTTCCCACCGGGTGCAGGAGAAATCTGTCTAGGTGACGGCCGGATATAGTTAGAATTGATTCTTATGGTGTTTGCTCTTATTATTGCGGGTACCGTGGGGGTAGGAGGGGGGGTTGGATCGAGGGAGGGTATTTGCACCCAAGAAGGGTAGAAAGGGACCTGCGCGTTACATGCTGGGACCGTTTCATCTCATCGTGGTAGCTGGACCACCACCGTTCTCCCTACACAAGTGGGAAGAGACTGCTAAGTGACGTGAGGGTTCCTTGTCTGTCCAATTTGATCGTCGGCCGGTGTCCTTCAAGGTACTCCTGCGAGTCCAGGTAAGGACTAGGCGCTGTTATAACGGAGATTATAAACTATAAACAGGGAGTAAAGGAATTGCGAGCTAATGTGTTCATTCCACCCGTTTTTATCAGATAAAACTTCCAAGGTACACATAAATAAATAAAAACGTGGTCTAATTATTTGAATCATTGTAATTGTAGCTTATTAAGAGTAAGAGGCTATTTTCAAAACGTGATTGGCAAGCATGTCAGCAAAATTCATTTATTACTATAGCAATTAATTATATATTATTTATTAATAACATTTAACATTATTAATATTTTTAGTTATAGTACACGTGTATAAATACAATAAATACATACTTATTAAACTATATTTAAGATCATACTAAACATATTCTAAATATTTAACTAAGCTATTTTTAACAGATACTAAAGAACATTTTATAGACAACTGGAACATTGCGTAACATTGCTAATAATAATAATACTAATAATAATGTATCTAAAATTCTGAAAATCAAATCAAGTTACTGGTAAAATATTGTTGAATTATTTCTGTAAATGTTACACCACATTTTAACATTTATGGTCATTGTGAGCAATGAAACTTTTTACATGTTTGAAATTATTGTCAAAATAATTCTACATATACTGACATATTTTGTATATGCCAGTATTTCTCAATCATACATTATAACATATGTATCACTCTTTGGTTTAAATCATTAAAATAATGTATTTGATATCTGATCTGCCACAAAATTACTTTTTAAAGATTGTACTCCAAGTTAAACGTTTTGTATTTATAAGATTACGTCTGATTTATATATTTTTCTGTGTTTACTGGAGTAACTAAATATTTTTTTCCCATTAGACGATCAAGAATTATTATTTAACCACTATAAAAATGATGGACACTATTTCTCTCTTTAATATTAAGCACAGGTAGATATTATATGAATTGTGTCCTAAGTGAGTATTTAGTACATATCGAGTTTGGATGAGATTAAAAATTATTTAATATATATTTTACAAAGTTATACACCCTTCTATGGTAACAACATGAACAACTTAATTTATATACTAAACATACACTTGGAAACTCTTGTGTATATACCAAGTTTTTTCAAATAAGTTGAAATAAGTATATTTTTCAAACATACGTTCTCTCTTGCACCAACTTTTCTTAAATTGTGTTCCTATTAACCGCTCCTTTAAGTTTGATGATTTGTTATATAATTAACCCAATAATATGTGCTTATATTTGAACGTGAAATATTTTAAAGGCCTTTTTTCTCTTCAAAATATCAGACACCTTTTTATATTGGGTATCCTCAATTTTATGGTCCGTTAATTTTATTTAAATTGAGGGAAACTATAATACTTTTATAATGGAATAAGGATTAAATAATTACTTTATGTATATCAAGCTTATAATATATATAATAAAATTGAATAACCTTGTATATTTAAAAATAATCAGAATAACTTGGACCCATTCATTAGCACCCTCATTAACACAGTACTCACATTTTAAATAAGTCCTAAAGAATTAGTAAGGGTATATTGAGCTTCGATGAACATTTTATAGATCGTTGACCAGTATAATATTGATTACAAGATCAGAGCAAAAAGGTCATATTTTAATGTTTTTCTTACTAGCTTCGGTGGCCGCGTGATCTAACGCGCTACTCCCGTAGTAGACTACCAATGACGGGGAGATCTAGGCTCAAATCTTGGTCAGGTGAACTGAGTGTGGTTTTTCCCAAATTTTTTCCTTTCTCCCTCCACGAAAATTCAAGTAAACTTCCTCTAAATATAGCCTCGCTAATCCCTAAAACTGTTAGCGTAATTAATACCCTGATGGGTAGTGAGACGAGGTGCTAAGAAATATAGTTTTACTTACGGCATATTAAGTGGGGACAGAGTTTAGTTTAGATCGGTTGAAACGTACTTGTTTTCAAATATTTTGACCCTCTCGTTCGTACCAGTTAGCACGCTGTGCTATATATGTTGTACACTCCTTATGACAAATACTTTATATAATTACCACTAACAACTATAGTTTTTAAATTGAATTAACTTTATTTTTACAAAATTTATAAAATATTAGATAGCCTTGGAACAGTGAAGCACCCAAAGGAGTAGTAAGTTGGATATTTACCCCTTAAGAGACAGCAAATATTTTAAATAATAATTTAAAAATACATTTATTAAAATTAGTTGATAAATTACACCAGAATACGGGAATTCAACGCGGAACCTTTGGCTTATCGCACCAATTCTCTACCGCTGAGATATCCAGGATTCTTCTCGTGCTCAAGGTCATTACTCACTCATAGTTTAAGGTTGAATCTGTGATGGACGTGTGGAAACCGTCAGCTACAATGAGCGACCAATACTATCGTGAGCTATCAGATACCACAGACCATTTGTGACTCGGGAGGGCTGTTATGCTTCCAAGTACGCTCCTTGTGTATTGATACTCACGTAAAAATATAAACTTTACGACAAATCTTCAATGCTCTATATTTAGTTATACTTAACATAATTTAAGAAAAGGCTTACAACTTGATATTTAAAAACCAACACCACTATCTACATTTAAAGTTCCCCAAACGACCCAATTGTAATTTAAAAAATAATTCCGAAATAATAGATTAAATACATTTTAAAATAGGCCACTTACATATTTTTAATCCTTTCCCTTAATTATCATAAACATATCTCCAAATGTATTCTAGACTCATTTAATGTTCATGAATTGTCTTGGTTCTTGAAAGTCAGGGGGGGTATGCTTCCTCCCTCTCAAAATTTTATTTTGGTTACAGCTTTGATCATATACCCAGCCCGAAGTAATTTTTTGAGTGTCTTGGACTTTAATTGCGTAGGAAATAATCTCACAGTCTACACGCATATGACTTTTAAGATATTTCCTAAGCTTGCCTGTAAGGCGGGTTGACACATGGTTCGTCACATACGTTCATAAAACCTTTGTTTCAAGCGTATCATCTGAACGGGTAGAAAGACGCGATACTAAAAACAACATGGGTTTCGATGTAGTTATTAGCTTCATAATTATACAAAAATGTAAGGCGGGTTGCTAGCAATATGGTTCATCTTTCTACGTTATAGTACGTTCATAGAACATTGGTCTCCATACATAGTTCTTAACGCCATAATTATAGGGGGATGCTATTTGTTATACATATTTGTAAAGCGGATTGCTATACGGTTTATCTCACGGCGCTTTGCCAACTTTCACGGACTTAAAACAATGGTTTCAATGTAGTTATTAGCGCCATCCTATATGGGGATGCTATTTGCTGTACATATCTGTGAGGCGGGTTGCTAAATAGTTAAGCTCAAGGTACTATACGTTAATAGTACATCAATATCAATTTAAGCTTTGATTGTTTTTAGAAAGCCCACTCTTAACCACCAACAGATTGAAAGTCGCTAAAATTTGCCTTTTAGAAATTATATGTTATATTTGATTTAATTTACTAAATAGTTGATTCTAAAAGTTAACCAAACCTCCCAATAATACTTCCTTATGGATAATATTGTATAGTTTATTTTAAAATTATTATTTAAACGTACTAATGTAAACACCATTGTAATAATTTGATCGAGTTACCTGGTGGTCTAGGGGTATGGTGTCGGATATCTGTGCTGGGGGTCCAGGGTTCAAACCTCGGTCCCGGCAAAGGTTTATCTGATTACCAAACCCTTCCTTCACCTCTGACAAGACGTGTATTAATCATAACTTGTGAATGTAAGGCATGCCAGGCCTCCACTGTGGCTCGGATCCCACGTTAAACTTTAGGTCCTCCATTTCATCTCACAATCACCCTACCATTACATATTAGCGTAAGTGCGTATAGCCCGAACGGGTAGTAAGACGCGGTGATAATAATAAAAATAAAAATAATATTTTTATTCCCGCAATTGTTGCCACATTAGTTTCCAGTTTTCAAATAAAGCGCTTCCTAGGAAAATCAGACTGTAGCTACTAGCATAATCATTAAATGGGGATGCTAGTTGTTACACAGACAGGTAAGGATGATCGGACCGAAATTAAACTCACGGCACTATACGTTTATAGAATATCGAGTACGGTAAATTCATGAGCGCTTACCTAGCTTTTAGGCAGATTAGTATAATATAGATTAGAATGATAGCCTTTGTGGTCTAGTGCTTAAAGTTCCTGGCTACATATCTAGAGGCCCAGGGTTTGATCCCCAACGCTTAAAAAAAACTTTGAAGCAGTGTTTCTGGAACGGGGTCAAAATCAGCCTCGTGAGGACCAATTAGGAGCTATTTTAAAGAAAAAAAAGTAGTGGCTTCGGTCTATAAAACCGAGATTAACGGCTGAAGGGCTCGCTGTGCTGGTCACATGGCATACATACCCTATCCGCAAATATTGGTTCTTCATCTCTAACAGACGGAGGCCCCTCGGTCGGTTTGGCCCAATTGTGGGCTGAAGCCATGGAGTGTGTGTATGTATATATATAAAATTAAAATAATCATCTTACTCCCAAATTTAGTTTCTCAACATCAATCTAATCTACAATTGTATTGATGAAGTTAATCCTAGGAGTTTATAAATCCTAATAATGATTAGGATAGATATATCCTAATTGAGATTAGTATATATGTATATAAATATATATATATATATATATAATTACAATATTACAATTTGTGAGTTGCTCTTGGAGTATACGTACAGTACAAATAATTACATTTTCCGAAATATAGTTTCTCAACATCAATCTAAGCTACAATAACTGTTGTATTGAAGACGTTTTAACATCTATAACTATGTGTATTCGATAACCACCCAATAAAAAATAATGAAAAACTTAAAAATAGATATTTGTATTATTAATGAGCTAGAATAAAAATGGTGATTAGGATATATATATATATATATATTCTATTTTTATTCTAGCTCATTAATAATACAAATATCTATTTTTAAGTTTTCAATTATTTTTATTAGGTAGTTATCAAATATTCATAGATATAGATGTTAAAACGTCTTCAATTCAGTTATTATAGCTAAGATTGATCTTGAGAAACTATATTTCGGAATAAGATAATTATTTGTACTGTACGTATGCACCAAGAACAACTCACAACTGAGTAAATGGAAAATAAACTCCACCGAGTATTGCCAGAGTGAAATAAGTACGTTACTTTTAAGAAACTCTGCAACCAATGAAAAGCAGTTTCTTAGTCGAGGTTTATGCTGTTATGTAACTATTTAGTACATTGATTTCTAGTTTACACTTCAATTTAACATAAGCTAGAATTTCTGTGACTGTCATCTTGGTCTAGTGGTCAGCACTCATGGTTTATGATCTAGAGATCCCAGGTTCAATTACCGTTGGTGACAAAGGTAATTTACCTCTAACGGGAATTGTCACCATGGTATGGTTAATTAGGCTTAGGTTAAGTTTAATATTTCCACTGGCTTCCCAACTACATAATCACTATCATCACACCATCTCATTGCGGGTATGACTTGTAGACAACCTCCAAGGTATACCCTGTGCAACGCCCTGTTCCCACAGTGGGGCTAAAAATGTACAGCACATACACAGCGAACGAATTAACTACTGCATCTCCACGATTAAATAAATCGCACGATAAATAAATATGTTATAATACATCTTCCGCACTCGGGGTGGCGTGTTATAAGGCGTTAGACCCTCAATTTACTGGGTTGTAAGTGACGAAGATATTTGGGTTCGAATCTAGGCTGGGTGTACTGCATCCGTATACTTCAATATGGGTGAATTTATCTCAGATACAACACTCTCTTTGTTGTTAAACGTAATGATAAAACAAAGAGTTTATCGTTGTTTCTTCCAACGTCATAATGATAAGTTAATGCTAAATTGTGATGCAAGTGATGCAAGGTAAGTTCTAATAAATACACTCCATGTTTATATGCAACATATTTTCGGTATAAAATGGTTAGGCTACCGTACTAGTATGTAATATATTTTTTTTTTCATAAATATTTTATAACAAACATGAAGCTCATTAATTATTATTATTACTATTATTTATTCATACTATTAGTAAATACTACAAACTGCTAGGCGAAAATTATTTTAGATTGAACTATTTATTTTAGGAAACTATATTATATATATTATAAGCATATTAAATCATTTGGAGAACGAGAGGAGAAATATTTTAAGCCTCTTATTGTTTAAATGAAATACTAGGGGTCAGCAACCTACGGCACGCGGGCCAAGAGTGCCACGCGGAAAGATGTTCAATGGCATGCTGAACTATTTGTATAAAAATCATATAAAACCTTTCCTTTTAATTAAAATTATTTATGTTATTACTAATTTTAATAAAAGCTTGGTTTATTTTCAATCGGTTTGTTTCAAAATTTTGATATAATGTATTCAGTACTTAAATTTTATAAAACACATTATAAATTTTGTATTTATTCTTATTTATTTGATTTATATTAAAATATTAAATATTCAAGAAACCGCAGTTATTTAATATATTTTATTTAGAAACATAACGTTACATTTACATTTTACAAGATCAATTTAAATTTATTTTAATAGTTTTACTAGTTAACTAGTATACAAATATAAACGATTTGGGCGCGCTTAGTTTGGTTGGCACGCTGAGTGACTTTGCAATACTAATTCGGCACAACACTTCTAAAAGGTTTCAGAACTCTGTGATATATCATTATTTTAATTTCATTGTATGTAAAAATTGGGTAGCATGGCTACAAGATCTTAAAATGGGTTTTATTGACATTTTACTGTTTAAAAAATTCAAATTTTCCGTATTGAAACACAGATTGCCTGAAACGTAAAACAAAAAAACTATTAAAAATTATTCTTTATATGAAAATTTCAAAATAAACAAACACAACAAATGAGAAGCATATAATGTTTAAATAAGTAATGAGAGTAAAATTTATCATACCTAGACAGACGTATGGGGAACTTTTTCCTGATTAATTACCAAATTCCCTGACATGTATAAGTTACCTATGTCCATAGGAACCCTGAGAGATATCTTCCCTGGCATCATGGATCTACTTGTTTTACTTTATTTTGTAACATGCGTAATATGTACGGGGATGTTTCAATAAATAGGGTAACAAGACCTCCTATGTGAATACATGTATCTTGTAACCTTATTTATTGAAACATTATCGTATATTTTTAAAATACTGCACGAATTTAACACTCGTTAAATTTTACATCCATAAATCTGGTTCGATTTTGCAAGTACATTCGTCTTTGATGAATTAAGCTCATTTTCCTCAAATTCGAATCGTTAATGGCAAACGCTTTTTTACGAGAAAAATTCCATTATTTATATTTTTAGTGGTTTATTTGTGCACTGCAGCTACTATTTACAGTCCACGACTGCTCTAGAAATTAAGAAAAAACATTTTGGAGGAAATATACCCACATTTGAGTAGAGTAAGAGTGGAAAACCATTTAGAAAAATCACCCCCTTTACATTGTAATGATATTGGTTTAGATTACTTTAAATTATATAAAAAGTCATGGATGAAGGTGATTTTTCCTTAAAGTAATATATGTAGAGTATCCTTTTAAGAGTCATCCATGAAGAAACACGTGCTTCTCAGAAATAATGGGTAAAGGATTTCACCTTTAATATATTTTTTATACCATCTTTCCTGTTAACAGAACAACAGCGCTATTTCCTGTTAAAAGGAACAACTCCGCAGTATTTGACAAGTACGTAATACTTGGTGAAGACGCCAATTCCCTATACCGATAAGAAGCTCGCATTCACAACACCTGTCACCAGGACTCTTTCTATTAATTAGATTTTACACTGTTGACGAGAGGAGAAACATGCAATGGGTATGTCACATATAAACCGTTTGTGCGTATCAGCCAGGCATCCGGGATCCAAACATCTACACCGGGATCTCCGCCCACGCACAAGCCACCCACTGGCAGTCACAGTCTAACAAAGTATAAAATAACTTACATTAATATCACAAGTGTGCAGTGATAAAACATTTAATTGGAATATGTATAAGTAATTAACAGGTGTCATTTAAATAAACCGTGTGTGAATAAACAGCCATCAACAGTTCTCTTTCTTACATTTATTAATTATAGCGTTCTAATTAGTGCTCGACCACGGAGCTATATACAGCTGGTTAAACGGTATATTTTCCGTACAGTGATGATAGGCGCTCGATCACGGAACTATAGACAACCTAATCATCATAACAGCATTATTATATCAGGGAATTAATCCGTAGTGTTTCAATCGACGCCCAAAGAGGGGCGATTGATTCTTAAGTTTTACAACATATGAACGACCCACTTCAGTGTCCAAATCGTCTAAGGTGTCAATCTTGTGTTAAGCTGGTCTGCTGATGATGGGGCGATAACGGCTGGTATCCTGGTAGGATCTACTGAGGGTGGTCTGTTTTAAATGGTTTTCCACTATTTCCATGCAAATGCTGGTACATTACCTATAAACGCTTCCTTATTCATTCCCACCCAATTAGAGTAATTATCATGTATGCGTATATCCTGAACAGGTGGTAAAACGGGGTGATAAAAAGCAAAATAAACGCCTGAATGGGATTATAAACACGATCTCCTACGCACCAGCAACCCAGTTCATTGTCAGTGTTACGCCTTACACCGTGCGATCACCGTTGTGAGTGTTAATAATTAAGAACGCTGAAAACAAATTAGTTTGGAAACATGTTCGGCGAGTGGGAACAATGAATGCAATGTCTAGATAGATGTATCAGTATGTTAAGGCGGGAGTGTAGAAAACAGGAGTTAAGAGCAGTGTTTTGGTAGTTTTTAACAACCCCCTTTTTTGGTTAAAAGAAATAAAATTATTATCCAGTAGGAACATAGAGTTTAGTTTTCTTTACATGGTTACACCAACAGTTCCTGGAGTTTAATGAAAACTTTTTATTTTTATTTAAAAAATTTTGTCATCTAATAAAGCTATGCTCATAACAAATATTCAAGAACTGTTGATATCACCATGGGAAGAAAATTAAACTCCAAGTTTCCTCTGGAGCAACATTATATTTCTTTTTGGCCAAAAAGAATGTGTTGCTTTTCAAAATTATATAAACACTGGCCTTAATTCATGTTCCCTAAGCTTCCAACTAAGCGTGTAGTAGGTAAAATGCAATATGGTTTTTACCAAGAGGTAAATTAGACCTTGGAAATTCTCAAAATACATTTTAACTAAAGGAATAAAATAATTGAAAAAACAGAAACAGAAATGAACATTTTGCAGTCAACAAATTAGATACGGAATACTAGTCTTTATGTTTATGGTGGAAGTCGAACTAGATGGGCGAAAGGTTACGGTTTCGGGAGAGGATCATATTAATTAAAGTAAGATTACCATACAAAGTTAGGTAGGTAAGGTATATGATAGTTACAAGCGTTAGTCAAATACTTTCATGTGTTTATATATGTTCTCAAACGGTTACTTTTGACACATAATAGCGAAAATAAATAACTTCATTTTCTTTCAATTATGACATAAAATGTTTATTTGTGGTTTTTAAGCTACCCTAATGCGACGTTTCTTCTATATCTATTGTATTGAGCCTCAACAATAATAACGCCCATACACCACTGAATAATTATGTTGATAAAATTTAACAAGTTAAAATTTCTTTTAAAAAAATTGTTATTAAATAAATATTCTTGGTCATGACTGAATATAAGGATACGATAGAAGAGAAAAATAGTATTCATTTTTCTATGTCAAATAAAATCGTAATTATCGAGAACAGAATCCCCCTCCTTCTATGATCTAAAAGAGTGGAAATTTCTTCTTGTGAATTTATTGCTCTCCTGATACCACTTCAATGGGGTAGTAGAAGGGGGATAACGACGGGATAGGGGCACGCTTAATACATATGACTTCATTTTGTGTCGGAACTTAAACGCTTCACTTGTGCTATCTTACTTTTCCATCCGCTGTGGAAATGGGAAACTCGATTCCAGTGGTTTATGGTACCTTCTTGTAAGATAGGCAGTTTTTTTTTTTTAAAAAAACAGGCGTCAGATTTACAATATTCATAGCTCCCTATTTTTAAGTCAACATTCTGTCTCAAAGGCACTTTTCTTTGTACTTCATTGACATGTCAAATCTTGGCATTTTGATCGAAATAATGCGTCTTATATCTTAAATAAATAAATAGTATGACACAATCGTACGTTCTCCTATAGTCTAAAAATTTCAAAAATAGATTTGTCAGTAAACTACCCCTAAATTAATTCCCTTACGAAAAACAAGTATCCAATGTTATTTAATAATAATAATAATATTTAGCACCGCGTCTTACTATCCGTTCGGGTTATACGCCTTAAGTACTAATTACTCTAATGGATTAGGAATTGGGAAGGTTGAATTAGAGGAAGTGAACCCGCATTTGCGTGGAGGGAGAGTGGAAACCCATTTAGGACCCCCC
>CABFVX010003189.1:78732-92248 GCA_902151425.1 Timema shepardi
CCCCAGTTCACCCGACCGAGATTCGAACCTCGATCTCCCCGTCCTCAGCAGTCGAGTTCAACACGACAATCCAATGCTATTTGCCATGTAAAACCTTCCACAGTTACCCATTTTGAATAAAATCGCTATTCATTTTCCAGCAATTAAAATTTTCCAAAAAGAGTTATTAGAAACTAGTCTTAAAAATTATTTTGCTCCTAAAAACAAGTAGGCCTATTAAAAATATATATCGTGTAAAAACTCCCCATGAACAATATTCTTAAAGCCACTTTTGAAAAAGTTTGTATTTTCAAAAATTAATTAATCAACACATTAGACTTAACTTTAAACTAGATTTAAAATCAGAAGATCTTTTACAGGTATGGCCATTATTAACGTCTAAATATCAAGTTTGAACAAATGATATTAAAACAGTTTTGATATACATATACATAATGAATTGTAAATCCAACTTTTTTTTTTAGAATATTAAAATACAAGATCCATAATAATTTGAGGACAAAAATGTGAAGGATTACAATCATTTCTCGTTATGATACATTATTAATAAATTGGCATATTTGGCTGGAAGGAATATTGACAATTTTAGTTTCATTAGTTTACCTAAATAATTAGTTATTATTGATCGACATCATTAACAACAAACACACATTGGGAAAAGAAAATAATGATTTGTCATGATGTTTATAACATAATTCTACATTTAAATAAGTGACTTAGGGAACACATTGTAAACACATTCATATTTTAAGCTCTATATTAATTTTTGAATATTCAAATACGTTTTCTTATGATAACAGTTTCAAACGTATATAGTACTGTACATAACAAGATGTATTTAAAAATAAATTTTAGGAAACAATTCTTTCTAGAACCTCAATTCATTTCATAAATATGTTTGATGAGGAAGCTTAACTTATTCCTTTATTCAAATTATGTGGGGGAGTATATCCCTGAACAGACTAGAAATGTGCTAATAATAGACTTTGAACAACTAAGTGATGTCCTGTCCTCTTTTACCCTTGATAACTGAATGCATCTAGTACTTTCTAACAAGTCTCTGATAGTCCTTTCTGTTATTCTCGATAACTAAATTAATGTAATAATTTCTAACAAGTCCCTGATAGTCTTTTTTCTTATCCTCAATAAGAGAATAAATGTAATACTCTCCAACAATCCTTGATAGTCAATCCTGTGACTTATCTTCGATGACATAATACAAGTAATACTGTCCAACAATCCTTGATAGTCAATCCTGTGACCTATCTTCGATGCCATAATTCAAGTAATACTGTCCAACAATCCTTGATAGTCAATCCTGTGATTTATCTTCGATGGCAGAATGAATGTAATACTCTACAACCAGAGATGATGTACAAACCTTGTATTTAACCCCGGGCCGTTACGTAGGAAAGAGGCCGACCCCGGCTCCATTCCGGCGGCTCACACAGCTTCAATCAATACGGTCCAGGCCGGCGTCACATAGCCCGCTGTTGCACCGATACGCCACGCCTACCTTTCTACCGCGCGCGCACACACACACACACACACACACACACACACGCACGCACGCGCGCGCGCGTTCCGCTGGGGTAGATAGGTGAGTGGTTCAGTTACATGTCCATCAATATCGTTAGAGAGGTCGGTTACAAGTCTAACATATCCCTCCCTAATTGGCAGGGGTCTATAGGTAGACCCCAATTTACTGAAACTGGTCTGATAAAGTCTAAACATTACTGGGTAGACTTTAATATATTAGTTGGAAAAAAATTGGATTTAAGATCCGTATTTTGTACAGTTTTATACAATTTTTGTTTTTTGGACAGCATAAATAAATACATTCAGTTTAACTTTCTACACGCACCCACTTCGGCGGCCGCGTGGTCAAACGCGCTACTCAGGTAGTAGGCTTGACTGCCGATGACAGGGAAATCGAGATTCGTATCTCGGTCGAGTGTATTGAGAGTAGTTTTTCCAAAATGGTCTTACACTCTCTACCCACGCAAATGCGGGTATACCTCCTATATTATAACCATCTTAATCACTAAAACCATTAGAGTAATTAGTACATCAGCGTATAACCCAAACGGGTAGTAAGACGCGGTGATGAAAAAAAAGTTGTCAAGGCTTATCATCAGTTTTCTAAGGAGATATTTTATCATTTAAGTAACGCGTACTAAGATTCTATTTAGAAAACGCAATGACTAAAATTTTAATAACCTTGAAATTATGGATTAAAAAGATCAATTTTTACTCCTGATTTTTTTTTCTTGCGTCTTTTTGATCTTTCTCCAAGCTTCCATGGTAAATAGATTGAAAAATGTTCTAATAAAGGGTTGGCAACCTTTTTTTGGTATCACGGGCCGTATGGCTTGGAAAAGATATTGAATCAAAAAAAGTTAACTTTATATTTTTTACAATGTTTAGCTTGTCCGACACCTTTTCTCAGTCGGTATCGTGTCTGCCTACTTAGCTAAGGGTCCCTGGATCGATTCCTGACATGACTGAAAAATTATCATTGATAAAAATAACATTTTAACATTGAGAAATTAACGGCTGGGGGCTGGATGCTGTGTTCATCCTAGTCTTTAGATAGATTATGAGTCATATGAAGCTACAACAGACCTATCCAGCTGGTAGTGGAAAATATATGGCTTGAATAAAAAAAAACTGACTCAGACCATAAGCTGAAAACAGTGACGGATGTGGAAAAAAAAACCTATTAGCTTATTTTTATGAACACAATTGTTTGTTTGTTAAATATTCTGAGGACCAGATAAAATCGGTCGGTGGACTGGATTCAGCCTGTGCGCCATAGGTTTCCGATCACTCATCTAAGGCGTTCTTTCCACAAAAGACTGGACTTCCGAATACGCGGAGATCCTGGTTGGCTGTGCTGACGGTGGTTTTCCCTAAACTGTTTTCTACTCTTCCTCCACGTAAATGCGGATACAGTTCATTTAAATTCAACTGCTCTCATCTCTAAAATATACGTATAGCCCAGACGGGTAGTAATACGTGGTGATAAAAAAAATCCAGACGCCGTTCGTAGACAGTTACCTCCCAAGTAACTGTGAACCTCACCTGGCTATGCTCACTCACTTTGAGTCAGGGTGGTCCTTCGTATCTAACCAGTTAAGCGATGGCTGTCTAAGTTCAATATACCAAGCTAGATTCCCATATTAAGGTATCATTATTTTACTAAATATGAAAATTGATGTCCAGCTATTGGAACAACGTAAGAGATATACCATTGAAGTTTCAAGGATATTCGCGTCATTTTACTATCGCGGGACATATTTTATAAACCCAGATTCACCTACCATAGAGATTCACACAGAGGAATGAACTCGTGTGCTGTTTCACACTGTTTCCCACGTTTGTATGGTAAATGTTAGTTATAATTCTATAATTTTGCCCCCTTCATTTAATTATAAAAGAGTTAAAACTATTAGAATATAATCAGTGGCAAAGATTATGTGGAGACCTGCACGGAGCCTGCGTCACACCATGCAACCACTTCAAACTAAACATTAATATTCACACCACACTTCACACTACACATCTATATTCACACCACACCGATACCTTCAAACTACACGGTCTTCTTAGAACCGTTTAGCCCACTTCACAATACCTGGTCATCTTCACACCATGCACCATACTTCACACCACACATCCACTTCACACAATACAGCCTTCTTTGATCCAACACTAGATACCCCTATTCACACCACGCACCATAGTTCACACTATACAACCCTCTTCACACCACGCATCACACCGACACTATATAGCCATTTTAACACCACACAATCTACTTTGCATCATGCAGCCCACTTAACACTATACAGCCCCCGTAATATCACACAGCCTTCTGGACACTATATAGCCTTCTTCACATCATGCAGCCCACTTCACACCACGCATCCTCCTTCACATCATTAGTCTATTGAAGAATGGTTTCTAAAAAAATAAACAAACTTTTGAACATACTAATTATTATTGAAGATGATCACAGTTTTATGACAACTTTCACACAGAATAGGCCTAAATATTGTCCTTATTTTGTTTTATTAGTAAAAATTATTTTCTCCAAGCCTTATTGACATTATTTTAAGTTATGTGTTTCTCAAACACAGCGTTACCCCAATTGAACTACATCATCAATCGTGGCAATTCCTCGTCACAGAAGAGTATTTTCCTCTTTTTAAGTAAAACTATCTTTTAAATACAAAATTATATTTAATCAAAATTCTTATCCATAAGTATAAAAATACTGACGATCTATGGAAACTGGAATATAATTATAATCAATGACGAGTGGATTCACGTATCAAAATAATAATTATTCTTCCAAACAAACACAGGTAAGTGTTTTAGTAACTTTATTTATTTCCCTTTGTATTACAGCGTTTGAATCTTTGAAGTTAAGGCGTACCACAAATATATTTTAAAAACAAAAATGGAAAACCCATCTAGTTTTACAAACTATGGGGAATATATATTTTTTCAGGAAAACTTACAAATAAATCAGAGTCATAGAGTGAGTGTTTGGGATTGTACCTGATCAATATGTTTAGTAAACAGGGCACCCTGCTTGTTTCCACCTTAGTACGCCACTGAATT
Organism: Timema shepardi; assembly: GCA_902151425.1. NCBI lineage: Eukaryota > Metazoa > Arthropoda > Insecta > Phasmatodea > Timematidae > Timema > Timema shepardi. The sequence continues at coordinate 83,362 of CABFVX010003189.1, forward strand.
ATTCCCCAGGGAGCCGAGCGGGAAGGCTTAGTGCCGATCCTAGCGATAAACAACGGAACTACCTCCCGCACAACAAATGAGCACTTCCTGCCGGAGGGTAAGTAAGCGACCAGCTGGAGGCAGCTCGAGGCCTGAATTATTTCTGGGGCAATTAAACATTCCGTGTTCCCTATCCCCTATATTTCTCCTTCCAGTCCGTCGGTCACGTGTTAAATACATCAGAATACTTTGTCCACGCCGCTACTGGGAGTTTGAGAAGGACTGTTCATTTCGTTGTTAGTCCTACTAGATTACTTTCATTTATTCATACGTCAAGCCATGTGATCTGCGACCGTCACTTATGATATATTAATATATTATAACTAGTTTCGGTGGCTACATGGTCTCAGGCATCACTTCTCGCAATTGACTAGACTGTCGGTCACAGGGAGATTGGGGTTCGAAACCCGGTCGGGTGTACTGAGCATTGTTTACCTCAATGGCTTTACACACTCTCTTTCTCTCTGTGCAAGTATGGATACACTTACTTGAAATTTAACATTCCTCATACCCGCTTCTTGGCCGCATAGTCTATGGAGTTACTTTTCGCAATAGACTAGACTGCCTATGAAAGGGATAGCTTGGTTCGATTCTGGTCTGAAGTACTGAGATTAGTTTTTCCTAAGTGCTTTCCAACTCTTTCTCTTTCTCTTTCCACCACGCCAATACGGGTACACTTAATTCAATTTGCACTTCACTCACCCCTAACTCATTAGCGTTATTAGTGCATAAGCGTTTAACCTGAACAGGTTGTAGTTGACCTCGGTTGTCTTGAGGTAAAGTGCTTGACTCAGGCACAGATGTTCGTTGCTATAAAAACTGTAAAACCACTGGCCTTTTCTCGCGTTCTCTACATACCCCACCTTGAGGAAATTTTAAAAAGTAATTAAAAGTAGCTTAAAAAATATGGGTACAGTCAGATTACCATATATGAAGAAACCTTTTTTGACACAATTTATCATAATTTATTATTTTGTATTGCCTAATTTATCAGAGCAATTTCATATATTCATGCGTCAAGTCATTCGATATGCATATGTAATTTTGATAGACGGTATAAATACCTATAAAATACTAATAATAAAAATAGTAAAATAATATCAACGTTTTCTACAAAATAATATGTTTCTTATTATTTTAAATTTTCTTCCGACCATATTCCTACTATAGGATCATTAGGTGAAGCTTACAAATGTTGAAACTGTTGCACCCTCTCTGAGTCCTCTTATTACCAACCATGAATATAATAAAAGGGAGAGAGTGAATCTAAGGAACAAGTTACAGGGAAATTATGAGAAATAGGTAAAAGCAACAATATGAGCTGTTTATTCAAATTAATAACAAGAGCGCGGAAAATAGTACATGGTCTCATTACATCATAATGTGTTATGTTGAAAATTAAACTTAATGACAACAACTTTATATACTTTAAAGTTGCGCAGGAATATTTACAATAGAGAAACTTGAAATCCAATCATTATTCTGACGGTTCAGTCTATATGAGACACAACAACATTACGTATTGAAATTTAGTACAATAGAACATTATAAGGGCCTAATGGGCACCTTGAAACGGTTACAAAAGTTTCGTCATTCACAGAGAACGAAGATATATATTACGTTACTGTAACTTGGAAAATATAACAAACGGAGTTTACATAACGCGAGAGTTTGGCTAACAGACTATAGTCAAACTCCCGCGGGACTATCTGATCCTGACTCAGAATTAGGAACCTAAACAATAATTCCATCGATAAATAATACTTCAAATGTCTTAATAGGACATACTTTAGAAAAAGATATTTAAATGTGCAAAGGTTAATCAAAGTCATTATTAATACNATTAGGAACCTAAACAATAATTCCATCGATAAATAATACTTCAAATGTCTTAATAGGACATACTTTAGAAAAAGATATTTAAATGTGCAAAGGTTAATCAAAGTCATTATTAATACAAAAATAATAATAGTAGTTACTTTACTTTGTGATAATTCAATATGTAAACTAGATAAGAAATGTTACCTCGATGATAAGAAAAAATAAATACAATTATCCACAATTTCAAACATATTAATTTTAACTCGCACAAACTTTGAATCAATCAATAATAGTGGATATCTACGAGAATGAATATTACACAAAGACTCTAGCTCCCAAGTGGCGACATACTATATATATATATATATATATTATTAAATAGAACGATCATAATAAGATACTTAGTTTAAGAAACAAAATATTAAAGTTTTATATACAAATGTTTAAGAGTTTAAAATAAATTAGAGTCCATATTACGAATTCGATACAATATACAAGTTTATCCTGCCATTTTCCAGGTCTATGGAAATGGTCCGTCGTCGATCGTAGATGATATGATAGTAAATTTGGCATACTTGCGTAGCCATTTATATAGGAGTTTCGTCGTACAGGAGGGGAGGTGGGAGAACAAAAACACACGCTAGGTGACGTCAACGATGTCTTCCAACAATCACGTACACCATTTGTTTATGTCGCTCCATCGGAATATCAGCCAATTTCTTAAATCATCCGATGTTTTGAATGTGGTTCCTCTTCCTACCGTCAAAGGCCGGGTAAATGGTTATCCTCTAGTTGTCTTCAAAGCTGCCCGGCTCATTACTCGCAAGTAGACTCAGGGTGCCAGGATGTCTTGTTGACACATCGTATCGCGCTTGATCCACTCGTCATTTTAGGACGCCAGATGTAGGCCAGCCTTGCAGATTACTAGTGTAAGCAGATTCATTTGGTAAGTACATGAACAAACTATTAACATTGAATTGGATTAGGTAGTGAAATATATTATCCAGCATTGTTTTATCATGTCTTATTAACCTACGTGAACTACAACAGAGAATATTACCATTGTAGGGATCCTAATAGAGTTGTATTTATTGGAGCGGGTAGTATGATTTACTGCGATATATGCGTTAACGTCATTATGGGGTGGGGTCCTATTGTAACATTATTCAACGTAATGTTACAAAACTAAGCTCAACTACCAACATTGATGGTAGAAGAACACTTAATCCAGCGTAGGAATAAATTAAAGTAAATTGTATCAACATTTTGAACTGTCAAGATAGTGATCTTACTTTGGTGAGCTGACTATATTCTAATATTTATAATATTACGTGTGTTAGGCGTATTGTTTACCGTCTTCCTGAACACTGGTTAGGAAAGTTTAGAATACGCAGACTAATAGACCCGGTTGGAGCTAACCTTAATTAAAAAAAAGTCAGACATTTAAAACTCATTAGCATATGCATTTCAAGAAACCCTTCCTCATATCTCTTTCCTCTTCCCCTTGTTCAGGGTAATTAACTCGAATTTTCTAAATACACTCAGTATCGTCATACGAATCACACTCTAGCTTATCCTAGTACGGAAACACAACTAAACACCCACTCTTAAAGTAAAGGATTTAAAAACTGTTTCAGGACTTATTTTTCTTAATAAATTCGTTCAGAACAAATAATTATGAGTGACTTGATCTAATCAGACGAGAATTAGAAGGGTAATTCGAAAGAAATACAACTGCATTCAGACCCCCCCCCTCGATAGCGTAGTTCGCTAACGCGCTGGTGTCGTGTTGAGCTAGACTGCCGAGGATGAAAAAATCAAGGTTCGAATCTCATTCGGGTGTACTGGGGATGGTTTTCCCAAAATGAATTTTCACTCTCACTCTATGCAAAAGCCTGTTCACTTCCTCTAAATTGAACCTCATCTATTCCTAGCCCACTGTTGTATTAATACCTAAGCATATCATCTAAACGGGTAGTAAGACGTTGTGCTAAATAAATAAATAAACAGCATTCAACTAAACAGAGGATTTAAACAAACCCTTAGATTCAGTGGCGTAACTAGGGATGGTATCACCCCCCTGGACCTACTCCCGTACCAGGCCATACAGAATACTTAGTAATATTTTTTGTAATAATAATACTTGTAAATCGTAGTTCTCGGATATCACTGAAAGTAATGACAATAGTAATGACATAAACAATTTGTTAAAGTTAAAATTACACATTTAAATTACAATATTATAGGCATAACCGAAATATATTTTCATTTACACAGTTTCATGTGGTTAAAGTGAAAATTTGGTAGGGAAAACAATAGAATTCGAAGTAAAAATGTATTAACTAAATCAAAATTATGTTCATTTTAATTCTTTAAACTTTACCGTTACATGAGATACATTAATGGATTAGGTTTTCATCATCAATAACGGTCCAAATAATGTATAATTTGTATACAAATACATATTTAAATATACTCAAAATATTGTAGCTAGAATAACACATAATTTGACCAAATCAACGACTTTAAAAACACCATATCCAACAAAACCAAAATCGCGGGCAGACGAAATTCGGAACGTCATCGTAATTGGGTAATAAACACACTATTTCCGGAGCGCGTACGCATTAGAAGGTTTAAAAAAGTATATTAACATAAAGTTGTCTTTGTAGACATATTGACACAGTGCATGTAAGCTGTGCTTACAAAAACTTTTTTGTGGTCATAGCTAACTACAAAAAAAAAGTTTTTAAATGATAAATTTCCACCGATACTTTACACAAAGTTTGTATGGACTGTCACTTTAGTGTAACTTCCTATTATGGTGTCACCCGGTGTGATCCGCACCCCCACACCACCTTAGTGACGCCACGACTTAGATCACCAGGCAGGAATCGAACTGTGACCACGAACTTGAAGGCTAGCGTAACGTCTAAATAGAACACATTGAGCTAACTCTGACTAACCTGGGAACAATACAAGCTCATTTGTAAGTACAGTACCTAGAACCAAACTCTGACCTTCAAGAACTTTTAGTTGGTCACGGTGACGATGGATTATTTAACTTGTCTTCCAGCAGGTCCTATTCATCTTCCTTTTTAGAGCCTAAAGTCTTATCTTCTTTGCTTGTTTTAGGTAATCGATCAGTTGCGTTCGTCGTCTTCCTGGTCATCTTCAGCCTTCTACATTTCCTCCTGTGACATCAGTCAATAAGTAATTTCTTCTCATAATGGTACCCATTCCTTTAGCCTTTCTTCTACCGGCACAGTGGTTGTATTTTTATTGACCTTTCTTAGAACTTATGTTCAATAATCATTTAAAAAAATCATTATTATTTTTCTTACAAGATTATAATAAGTATCTCTATATTCTGTTCCATTTCTTGACAAATCACGTAATGGCTTGATAAAAATGATAACAAATCAACTGAACAAAAGTATTCAGCCCTTGTTATTACGTCTTCTTCCCTCTAAAGTGAGTCGAGTACGAGTTACTGCCATTTTCTTTTTTCGAATGATCACAAGTCAGGGCGAAAGGGAGCTTTCAATTATTACTGAGTCGCTTTTATTCCATCGCTGTTTGAACTCACCTCCCAAACCATCTTCATTAAATCAACAAAGCGTATCCATACTCAGGGCGAAAACCAGTCATTACACAACAACACACACGATTGAATATTAACTCAAGTCAGTATCATCACACCATTACGTAAACTATACAACATAAATTCAGCCTGTATTCTCACACAATAGCATAGAATACGTAACACAACTTCAAGCAAATATCGTCACATATGTAATATAAACTCGGGCCAGTATAATCACACACAAACATTCACTATGCATGATTTACTTATGTCGGTGCCATCACATAATAACCTTATTTATGCGATATAAACTAAGGTCAGTGTCATCACACCATAACAGACTCTACGCATTATTAACTATTTGCCAGTGTCTCTACACACACGTCATCAAACAATATACCAAAATGGTGGGAAACGTATTCAATATTGATACCGTTAGTTGAACACATGCCGCATTCTATCTAATAGCATTACCAGCTCATCAAACTTAATGGGTCGTAATATTGCAGTAACCTAGTTGGAGTAATAATCCTTGATTAGAACGAAGTGATGTATAAAATAGAGCAATTAACTGCATTACAAAATTAACTATTTTCTAATTATTATATCAACTTAATTCTGACCTCAAAAAAGATATTAGCGAGGTTTTGAAAGGTTACTCCATTTCTTTCAACCATAGATTAAATTTTATGCATAGATATTTATTATTATCATCTTTTTGGTAAAATTAAGTTGAAATTTAATAGTTATAGTTTCATATCTTGAAATATAAGACGAAAAAGGTTTCAATAAAAGTATATATTTAATATCTTTAAACAAAGTTTCACAGTAAAACACATATGCATATCAGTGTAAAAAAGTAAGTTCTTTTACTGTGGATGAATGCAACACCATCCAATTTAATATAGCAAATTAGTTGCATTTTAAAGCAGCTGAAATCGTGATTTGTGTATAATTGCCTGACATTGAACGGGTAAAAAATGAATCACTAATACAGGGTGGGGCGGAAACAATTAGACGGTCTATTCTGAGGAAAGTGATGACCAAACGTGCTGAGGTTCGACTGACGTCCGGTGGAGCTCACCTGAGTGACATTATCTTCAAATAGTGAAAAAGTGTAACATGAAGTTTGTTTTTATTTAACTAGTGAATATTTACTTCTTAATTTAAATGTTAATTTTAAAGTTAGTAATCATGTAATTGTTTTGAAACCACCCTGTATAATACACAGCACGTACTGCTAGTAAACAATAATGAATACTTTTTAACGTCACAAATAGGTATTCACGTTATTCACGTCTTTAGGCTTGTAGTCTAGTGTTTCCTACCCCAATGTACGAGAGGGGGACGCTTCAAGCTAAATGAGGGGGAAGAGGTGGTGGGAAAGTCGCTAGTGATTCAACATCGTAAGAGAATCTTCTCGAAGCATCGGAATTGCGTCCTTATTTTGAACCCCGTGATATGAAACATACAAATTGCGTCCCTAAGTAGACAAATAAACTACATTCCAAGTTTTTTTCAGTTAACAAATGAATTGCGTCCCAATTTGTAATGACAGGTACCTTCATGGCTTGTACCATTAAGATCTATATTTCCATTCACCATTCTTACTGTTCTGTTCTACTCACACTACCAAAGTCAATGAAGGAACTGCATTATTCTATTAAAAATTGTAAACTAAGCCGAGTAAGGAAGAACCTTTTATAAAAGTGAATGATAGCGAAAAATTTGTTTGCTTTTTTCTACAGTAACATACTTGAAGTTTTTGGAACAGCTTAGAGTAATTTCCATGTTTCCCCAAGGTTGTTTTTACAATCATTCACCATTATAGGCAGTAAATATGACGTATACATTCCTTTGGTCTTCTTTTGGCTTTCAAACGGAACCGCAAATACACTGCAGCACTTCAACATTTAATTTTAAAATTTCATGAAGCTGGTTTGGAGTTTACTTCATCTACAATCTACATTACTCATTGACTTTGAAGAGGTTATTCATCAAGCTGTAGGAAGATTATTTACCTACAAAAACCATCAAAGGTTGTAGGCTTCATTTAGGTCAAAGTTGGTGAAGGAAAATCCATAAAATAAACCTTACTCGAGAATATAAGGCTATAAATTCTGTAATTGGACAATTTTTCAAATACTTTTTCGGATTATCATTCCTAAATCCTGGTGACGTGGACGACTGATTTACTGAATATCACGACGATCCATCCTGACGATGACAGAGTAAGAATATTTTGTAATGATATTAGTTTGGATTACTCTAAATTATGTAAAAAGTCATGCATAAAGGTAATTTTTCTTTAAAGTAATATATGTAGAGTATTCTTTATGATTCATCCATGAATAAACAGTGCATTTCAGAAACAATGGGAAAAGGATTACACCACTAAAATATATTTTTCATACAATATTTCCTGTTAAAAGAACAACTCCGCTATTGCCTGTTAAAGGAACAACTACGCAGTATTTGGCAAAGGCGCCAATTCCCTATACCAATAAGAAGCTAGTCTTCACAACACCTGTCACCAGGACTCTTTCTATTAGTTAGTTTTTACACTGTTGGCGAGGGAAGAAAGATGCAAGGGGTATATCATATATAAACTGTTTGTGCGTATGTTTGAGGTCACCCCACGCACAAGCCGCGCGCGCGCACACACACACACAAGTCGCACAAATCTAGCACTGGCTCTCGCAGTCACAGTCACAGTCTAACACAGAATACAATAATTTACGTTATTATCACAAGTGTGCATTGATATAAAACATTTAATTAGAGTATGTATAAGTAATTAACAAATGTCATTTAAATAAACTGTGTGTGAATAAACAGCCATCAAAAGTTATCTTTCTTTAATTAAATTAATTATACCAATTTAATTAGTGCTCAACCACAGAACAATTAACAGCTGGTTAAACGGTATCTATTCCGTACAGTGATGATAGGCGCTCGACCACGGAGCTATAGACAACCTAAACATCATCACAGCATTATTTTATCTGGAAAAAAGTCAATAGTGTTACAATCGACGCCCAAAGCGTGGCGATTAATTCAATAGTGTTACAATTTACTGACTATATTTGAGAAAAGTACGTAACAGGAAATGCCACGTTTCTGCCACGCGTTTGGTCAGATCAATCTCTCGCTACACCACGCACTACAAATTGCTGCAAGACCGTAGCCATCCAATAATTTCAGGGGGAGTTTGGTGGGCACATCCCCCAATTTCTGGAAACTATAAAACATTCTAAATGATAAACAGTTCTAGAAGCTCTCTGAATTTGTTGTTTTTACATGGTAAAATAACACCCTAGCTGCCGAAGGCTTGGAAAATTTCTAAATATTAAACACTTTTTGAAGCTCTGTGAAATGTTTTTTTTTCTTATGGTAAAATAACCCACAAAATGCCGAAGGCTAGGAAAATTTCTAAATATT